>SJYA01009936.1:0-14233 GCA_006410615.1 Neotragus moschatus
GGTGGAAGTCTTAGCAACTCTGGCTTACTAAAGTCAGCATTTAATAAAGATTGCTATGGCTTTTGCCAACTTGTCAAAAGCACTTTAAAGCTTCCAGTGCTGAGGATGCAGAAATAAGCCTTGCATCCTTCATTGCTTCCACCCTTCCTTCCATAGGCTCTGGGGCAGGCTAAGATGGGATCAACAATAGGAAAAAAACAGGAAAAGAATCACTAACACCCTCCTTTCCCCTATTCTGGCAAATAGCATGGGTTAGAATGCAGGTTGATATGTCTTCAGTATATTTTTAGTAATAGAAATTCTCTTTGCCCTCAGTTCAGTCTGAGAAGCACTTAGTAAGCTTTTGTGTTCTCATTCTCATTTGCTTATTTAGTACCGCTTTATTTGGGCTCCAGAATCTTCTCTTCCATGGTTCCCACATCATCTTATGACACGTGCTGCGACCTGACTTCCACCACTATCGCACGGGAAGGCACCGCCTCTGCATCTTCAGGATAGTCCCTAATTATCTAGGAAGACTCAGCAGCTCACCGAGAATCAAAGTTTCCCCCAGATTTCCGATTCCCTTTGCCCCATTCAGGACAACAAAACCATGAATAAGACCTTCCTCAACCTGTTCAATAAAGGATTTGCCTTGCAGTCATGTGGTTTTTCTTCGTTTATGTAAGAGACGTGGGGGTGACAGGGAGAAAATGAGGCCTTGTGACCAGAATCTTCCCCTAGCCTCTCAGAACCTTCCCTGAGATTCAGGATTTTCCCTCGTCTGCAGTAATTCTCTGTCCCGAAGAGTGCTACTTATCTTTTGAGTTGCCCATTTCTTAGTGACCTGATAAACTGTAAGACTTGCCCTAGAAATTGCTCCATCCTAGAATTCTCTTTTTCAGTGGGGGTGCTGAGAGAGAGTTGCTGCTGGGGCTGAGACCAGCTCAACATATTTTAGGATTTGGCTTTACAACCCAGCTTTTCTAACTCATGCCTCCTCTGAGACTGTCAGTGTCCTTTCTTTCTTTTTCTGGTATGGCAAATGCTTTTATTTTGTAGAAACACGTCTATGGTATCTAGGTTGAAAATACTATTATAAGCTGTTATTAATTTCAAATTCTTAATTTAAAAATTTTTATTTTTAATTTTATTACTTTAAAAAAGTATAGTTGGTTTACAATATTTCTGCTGTACAGAAAAGTGATCCTGTTATATAGGCATATACACATTCTCTTTCATACTCCTTTCCATTATGGTTTATCACAGGATATTCTGTATAGTTCCCTGTGCTATAAATAGAACCTTATTATTTATGCATTCTGTATATGGTAGCTTACACCTGCTAATCCCAAATTCCCATCCTATCCCCCCCCCCACCACCTATTCCCCCTTGGCAACCACAGGTCTGTTTTCTGTGATTCTGTTTCTGTCTTATTTAGAATATGCAATGTTTCAAATTGCAAATATAAGTGGTATCATATGCCGTTTATTTTTCTCTTGGTCAGTGTCTTTTCATACTCTTGGAAAACCTTCAACCACTGCTTTTATTTACTGTGAACATGTCAAGTGAGATTCCATGAAAGGTAATCAATACTCATTTTCAGCATGCTATACTCAGTACGGTCAGGAGGCATCAAGGAGGCTAAATGTTATTGCTCTCTTCTTTGGGGGAACTTACAAGCACTGGAGAAAGGGAAATTAAACTTCCTTTTCATTTGTAATCCTTTGCCAACGTCAGCTGATAGTGAAAATCGTGTAAGAGTTACAGATGAGTGTTGTGGCGGAGCAAGACATTGATAGCAGTTGCCATGTTGAAAAAATTACTCATTGTGGGCACACAAGGTTCTCTTAACATGAACAAGAGAAGGCTTTCTAGGCATCTGACTCTCCCTGTATCTTTGTTTTTGTTGTTGTTCAGTTGCTCAGTCGTGTCTGACTCTTTGTGACCCCATGGACTGCAGCATACCAGGATTCCCTGTCTTCACGGTCTCCCAGAGTTTGCTCAAACTCATGCCCGTTGAATCAGTGATGCCATCCAACCACCTCATCCTCTGTCATCCCCTTCTCCTCCTGCCTTCAATCTTTCCCAGCATCAGGGTTTTTTCCTTTCCTAATGAAAGGCTCTTCGCATCAGGTGGCCAAAGTATTGGAGCTTCAGATTAATCATCAGTCTTTCCAATGAATATTCAGAGTTGATTTCCTTTAGAATTGATTGGTTTGATCTCCTCACAGTATAACGGACTCTCAGAAGTCTTCTCCAGCACCACAGTTCAAAAGCATAAATTCTTTGATGCTCAGCCTCCTTTATGGTCCAGCTCTCACATCGATACTGACTATTGGAGAAAACCATAGCTTTGACTATACAGACCTTTGTTGGCAAAGTGATGTCTCTGCTTTTCAGTATGCTATCTAGATGTGTCATAGCTTTTTTTTCAAAAGGCAAATGTCTTTTAATTTTCTGGCAGCAGGTACCATCCATAATGATTTTGGAGCCCAAGAAAATAAAGTCTGTCACTTTTCCCATTATTTTCCCATCTATTTGCCATGAAGTGATGGGACCAAATGCCATGATCTTAGTTTTCTGAATGTTGGGTTTTAAGCCAACTTTTTCAGTCTCCTCTTTTGCTGTCATCAAAAGACTCATGTTTGCTTTCTTCCATAAGGGTGGTGTCATCTGCATATCTGAGATTATTGATATTTCTCCTGGCCATCTTGATTCCAGCTTGTGCTTCATCCAGCCTAGCATTTCTCAGAGTTACTCTGCATATACATTAAATAAGCAGGGTGACAAGACTGAGCCTTGATGTACTCCTTTCCCAATTTTGAACCAGACCATTGTTCCATGTCTGGTTCTAATTATTGCTTCTTGACCTGCATAAAGGTTTTATAGAAGGCAGATCACCTTATCTGTTATCTTTAACAGTTTTCCAGTTTGAGTATAGTCAATGAAACAGAAATAGATGTTTTTCTGGAATTCTCTTGCTTTTTCTATGATCCAGCAGATGCTGTCAATCTGACCTCTGGTTCCTCTGTCCTTTCTAAATCCAACTTGAGCATCTGGTTCTCGGTTCATGTGGTATCGAAGCCTAGCTTGGAGAATTTAAAGCATGTCTTCGTTAGCATGTGAAATGAGTGAAATTGTGTGGTAGTTTGAACATTCTTGGGCATTGCCCTTCTTTAGGATTGGAATGAAAACTGACCTTTTCTAGTCCTGTGGCCACTGCTGAGTTTCCCAAATTTGCTGGCATATTGAGTGCAGCACTTTAACAGCATCATCTTTTAGGATTTGAAATAGGTCAGCTGGAATTCCACCACCTCCACTAGCTTTATTCATAGTGATGCTTCCTAAGGCCCACTTGATTTCACACTCTAGGATGTCTGGCTCTAGGTGAGTGATCATACCATCATAGTTATCATGGAAAAAGTCAGACATGACTTAACTAAACCATACCACATTTATGTAGGTATGGCTAACACATAGGATATCCCCAAAGCTTTTGGCCTGAGCAATTGAAAGGATATAATTGCCCTTAACTCCAGTTAAGTAGAGGAGCCAGTTTAGTGGGGAAGGATGAAATGTTTCAGACATTTAATTCGTTTATCCAGCTCGTCTGTGTGTGCTCAGTCACGTCAGTCGTGTCTGACTCTGTGACACTATGCACTGTAGCCCGCCATGCTCCTCTGTCCATGGGATTCTCTAGGCAAGAATACTGGAACGGTTTGCGGTGCCCTCCTTCAGGGGATCTTCCTAATATAGGGACTGAACCCACGTCTCCTGGGTCTCCTGAGTTGCAGGCAATTCTTTAACCACTGAGCCACCTGGGAAGCATTTATCAAGCTCAGCTGCTATTTAATAAAAAAGACTCAATTATAATTTAGTATTTTACCGAAAGATGGGTCCAGGTATTCACCACTCAAAACCCGACGAGGCCAGGTTGGTGGAAGGAAACTTTGCTTTATCTCATATGCTGGCAACTGTGGGGGAAACGGGGGGTGGACATCTGTCCAAAAGCTGACTATCCCCCCGCTCAACTGACAGCTAGTGGGACAGAGCTTTTCTAGGATGAGGGAGAGGGCTGCCTGCAGAAACAGCACGGTGAGCTCTGATGGTCATCTTCAAATTGGTCATCAGTGGTTTGACCACTGTCATGTTGATTGTTTTAAATACAGTTTGGTTTGTTTCCATTTCTTTGAGGCTGATTCTTGGAACGGTGGCAGCTTATGTCATAGCTACAGTCTGGCCATCATGTAACTAACTTCTTCCACCTTGTGGGGGTTTCAGTACCTATGAGACAGGATGTGGCTCCGAATTATATCTATAGCCTTTGAGAAGGAACTAAAGGTCTTTGACTATGCTTAATGACCACATTATTATTATGTAGTCTCGTTTGACCATTTTCCTTTGCTTCTGCATACTCTCATTTCTCCGATTAAACTTGTTCTTTGACTAAAGCTTTCTAAAGACAAAAGGCAGGCAGAGAACATGGGGCAGGGGGCAAGGACCATAGAGTCCTGCTTCGTTTCAGTATGAATTAATAAGTGAGAGTTAATTTCATAACTTAGTGATAGATTTCATTATCAGCAACATAAATGTAAACATTCTTCAACACATTAAAAGGGAATGTTCAGTTCAGTCGCTCAGTCGTGTCCGACTCTTTGCGACCCCGTGAATTGCAGCACGCCAGGCCTCCCTGTCCATCACCAGCTCCCGGAGTTCACTCAAACTCATGTCCATCCAGCCATCTCATCCTCTATCATCCCCTTCTCCTCCTGCCTCCAATCCCTCCCAGCATCAGAGTCTTTTCCAATAAGTCAACTCTTCACGTGAGGTGGCCAAAGTATGTACTAGATCTACATTAGCATTGTTAGATCTCAAAAGCAAATTGTAAGATGAAAAAAGCCAGTTGCTGAATGACATGTGCAGTATGACACCATTTATATAAATTTAAACAGCACAGAACAATGCAATACATTATTTACGGATTCCTATAAGGATGATCACACAGTGTTTCTTATCACGTGCATATGAATTACCTGCGGATCTTGTTAAACATTAGCAGGCTCTGATTTAGCAGGTCTGGGATGGAGCTTGAGATTCCGCCTTCTAACAAGCTCCCAGAGATGCTGCTACGCCATCGTGGGAGACAGGAGACACAGGTAAAGTGAAACTTTCTTACTTCCTTCAGTTATCTTGCTCTGGGTGGATGCTGAAACCTCTCTGTTGCACTTCTGAACTCTCATAAAGGTATTCTTGCCCATGAGTGGTTGTTAAAATAGGTGTATCGGGGGGGTTACGTGGGCTGGCACTTCCTATTCTACCAACTTGCTAGTGAACCCAAATCAGTCGTGCATCATTTCGCCCAAAAGACACACAGAGAGAAAGACATTGAGCTTGGTGGTGGTGTGTGTTTGTAAAGCGTTCGTTTAGCTGTGCTGGTTTTAGTTGGGGTGCTTGAACTCCTGGTTGCAGCATGTGATCTAGTTTCCCGACCAGGGCTCCAGCCTGGGCTCTCTGCTCCACTGGGAGCGTGGAGTCTCATCCAGGAAGTCCACAAACACTGAGTCTTCAGAACTATTTTTTATTTTTCTAGAATGTCTACTGAAATCAGGGATCAAATGAAAGTCATGGTGGAATTATTACGGATGCGGGTCCTTGCTCCCCAAGGAATTCAGGCAAGGCTTCACTGGGATTTGTGCTGCAGGAGGGCTTGAAAACAAGAAACAGGTGCCCTTTCTTCACTCCTAGAGAGAAGGTGCGCTGGTTCCTTATGTGGGATAACAACAGGGGTGGGTCTGGGGCTTTTGAGCAGGAGGAGTGCCTTAGGGGGTGTGCCTGTTCACTCGGTGGTTCTGTGTACCCTGCTTGTGCTTAGCATTTCAGAAGCAGCAGGCTTTTGTGGCCTTTTGTATCTTACTGTTCATAAGAACCCAAACTGCACATGTCTGAAGCTATTTTTCAGTTCCATATAGTTTCTTTGTATTCTGTTACTGGAGGAGGCATTTGTCCAGCCGCAAGCACTGCAGCAAAGGGTCCCAGGTTCCAGACCATCTCAGAATCAGCTGTCAGTGGGAGCTACAGTGCTTCCTTGTCCATTTTTCCTCAGGGATGGAGGCCACACTCACAGCCAAATCCATTCGAGGATTTTCCATCATGATATTAAAATCCTAAATTGTGTTTTCATTTCTTCCTTATCACCCTGTTGCCGCTTCACGTCCCATGAACATGTTCCTAGGTTCTGAAAACAAGTTGATTAAAGAAAGGGAAATAAGTCTACTGTAAAGAGCACCACAGAATAGCATTCTAATTACCGGCAAGTGTGAGCTAGGGTTGCACAGTAGATCGTATGAGCCACACTTCCTTCCAAGAGTTAAACCTTTATATGTTAGGAAACTCTGTTGCTGTGTCCAAGATACAGTTGCATGCATGGATGTGAAGTCACTTCAGTTGCATTCAACTCTGTGACTCCATGGACTGTAGCCGACCAGCTTCTCCCTCCATGGGATTTTCCAGGCAAGAATACTGGAGTGGGTTGCCATTGCCTTCTCCAGGAGATCATCCCATCCCAGGGATTGAACTGGGATCTCCCACATTGTAGGCAGACACTTTACCTTCTGAGCCACCAAGGAAGTCCGAGATCCCTTAATCCTTTACTCAAATAGGGTTTTGCCTCTGTCCTTGATATTATTCCCTTAAGGTGTTTACAAGAGACAAACACTGGCTATTTACCCTGTTGCTGTTGTTCCGTTGCAGAGGGTAAACAAGAGGCTGACTCTAAATGGCTTAACTGGAGCCCATCCATCTCTTGTCTCAGGAAATGTTAACACTTTGCTGCCAAAAGTATTCAGCCTGAAGCCCACATCTTCGTGCCCCATGATGTGGGGCAGTTGTAACTGGAGGCTGGTTGTAAATGTCTAACCTGAAGTCCATCTGTCTCCCCCATCAATAATAGACAATTACTGGCTAACAAGAGATGACAGAGAATGCAGGGCCAGTTTGTTGAGGAGAGCCTGGCCTGGGAAATAAGGTCTGGTCAGCAGCGCTGACAGGGATCATCCAGCCCCCAGAATTCCCTCAACCTAACACAACTACCTTCCCCTCCCCATGTTTCTATTAAAGCTGAACTAGTTCCCCACAGATTTCCTCAGACACCCCATGAGCAAGCCCACCTCTGGACCCCAATCCTTGCTGCTTCCTTTGTGTGAAACACTCGTCTCCCAGATACTGGCATGACCCACTGTCTCATGGCCTCCTGGCTCCTGGGTGACGCCTCCACACCCCAAGTCTAAGTAGCACTCTTTTCCCTCCCTTTCCCGATGGGCTTCTCATATTTGTTTGTTTATTGCCTGTACCCACTCCCTCTAGGATGTAAGTGTGTTGAAGGCAAGGAGTTTCTTCTGGTCTCCGCAGTATCCAACAGGTGAAACGGTGCTCAGCGTGACACAAGCAGGCACGCCGGCTTGTTTCCATAAGTGGAGGAATAATGATAAGCTCCATGCTCTTTCCTGCTCCAGAAAGACTGGAGAACCCATCTTCTTCCTCCCTTGTCGGGTGGTAATATTTTCACGAGTGCATTTCAGCTCAGACCAAAGAATGTGGGGCCTTTAGCATCTTTACCATTGGTGGAGTTGGAAAGATGGGAACTCTAAAGCAATCGGTTCAGAAAATCTCTTCACAAAACACTAGGCCATGAATATATGGTGGCCTAGTTCCCTCTCTCTCTCTCTCACACACACACACACACACACAGAGGTTTGGCAGTCAGCCTTGAGAGAAGAGCAGAGAATCCATAGCCCTTCCTCCCCACGGCCTACAGCCTGGCCACAGTGATATTCCCACTCCATTTTTGCCCAGTCTTCTGGGAGTCTTGAAAAAAGATTCAAGAAGCTACTGACATGGCAGGTACAAGATTTGGCCAGATGGAAGGAGATGGATGTTTCTGGAAAGTGATCCAGTCTTTTGAGTTGACTCTGATGAGCTGAAGGCATATAGAGGTCTCTAAACATACAGGTAAAAATGGAAGAGCAGATTTCCAGGATTCAGAAGAAAAGGAGGGACTGTGTGAGGGGAGCTCAGGAGACAGCCTGTGCCTGGGCTGTACTGTTTTCCATTTCCTCAAATCAGTTTGCCTAATTTGACTCACACTTTTTTTTAAGTTTTTTTTTTTTTGGACCATTTATAAAGTCATTATTGACTTCATTACAATATTGCTACTGTTTTTATGTTTTGGTTTTTTGGCTCAGAGGCATGTTGGATCTTAGCTCCCTGACCACTGGACCAGCAGGTAAGGTCCTGACTCATAGATTCTTAAAGACAAATATGAGTCTTGATTCCAAAAAAAGCAAATAAATTCCTACATTCATGGTCATCTTGTATAATACATATATTGCTATACCTCTTCCCCAAACTGACAGCTATGCCCACATTTCCCCATTGTTTAAGGCCAGGAAAAGGTTTGTAAAAAGCTTCCCCCACCACTGGCTTGTTGCTCTCATTTTTCTTTCACTGCACTTTTTCATCTCAGCTCTAAGGTGAGGAATAGAATAAGAACCCATCTATGTCTTCTCAGTTTGTAAAAGGGGAATAATAATAATACATGCTCAGTCAGTGGGTGGGTCCCAGGTACTCGTGGCCATACATGGAAGTGCATAGTTTTTCCTTTTTGGGTACGGAAGTATCCCCTAGTCCTTTATTAGAAGCGCCCGTGTTCATGCTCAGTTGCTCAGTCATGTCCGACTCTGCAGCCCCATGGACTGTAGCCCGCCAGGCTCCTCTGTCTATGGAATTCTCTAGGTAGGAATACTGGAGTGGGTTGCCATTTCCTCCTCCCAGGGTCTTCCTGACCCAGGGATAGACCCTGCATCTCATGCATGGGCGGGCAGATTCTTTACCACTGAGCCACCTGGGAAGCTGCTGCTGCTGCTGCTAAGTCACTTCAGTCATGTCCGACTCTGTGTGACCCCAGAGACGGCAGCCCACCAGGCTCCCCCGTCCCTGATTCTCCAGGCAAGAACATTGGAGTGGGTTGCCATTTCCTTCTCCAATGCATGAAAGTGAAAAGTGAAAGCGAAGTCGCTCAGTCGTGTCCCACTCTTAGCGACCCCATGGACTGCAGCCTACCAGGCTCCCCCATCCATGGGATTTTCCAGGCAAGAGTACTGGAGTGGGGTGCCATGGGAAGTCTAGTAATTACTAAATAATAGATTGTTGTGAAGATTAAATTACTAAATATTGCAAAGCATTTTGAACAATGCCTCACATGCAGTAGGTACTATCTAAAGTGTTTGCTGTTATTATGCCTTTAATACATTTGTTGATTCACTTTGCTAATAATTATAATTTTTATCTATCTCCATCATTGTAATTCATCCATAGTGTATTTTTATTGAACAATCCTTATCATATTTTTATTTAAGATAATACTAACTTCATAAAATATGTAAGGGAAAAAAATATATATAAGGGAGTTTTCTACCTGAAAATGATTCAGAGAGCTTTGGGAGGATCTCTTCGTTAGAGACTATCATTTAAATTATAGACAATGTATCTGTAAAACAGTTGCGCCATCATCTTTGGTAACTGCTTTCTTCTAATTTTCTCTTCCTCTAGGGCTGTGACACTTGTGTTGTCCACCAAAAACTTACATTTCTCCTGAGCACATTGAAATTAGATGTGCCTTGCTTTAATCAGTGAAAGTGAATGGTAGTTATAAAGGTCCTGTGTATCAAGATTTTTTTAAAGCTTCCCAGGTGATTCTAAAGTACAGCCAAAGCTGAAAAAATGCTTATGTAAAGATGGAATGAGGTAGTTCCCCCCACATATCTGTAAACTAGAATTCTAGAATGCAGGAGACCCAGATTCGATCCCTGAGTCAGGAAGATCCCCTTGAAGAGGGAATGGCTACCCACTCCAGTATTCTTGCCTGGAGAATCCCATGCACAGAGGAGCTTGGCAGGCTACAGTCCATGGGGTCGCAAAGATTCTGGCACAGTTGAGCGATCGACACTATCCAATGGTGGCCAAGTGGCCAGGGCTGAGTTAGGTGCAAACAGGCCACATGGGCCACTTTGGAAGGCCTCTTCCTGAAATCCTGGGGCCTGGGGGCTTCTGCTAGGGTTCCTCAGACTCTCTGCAAGCCAGAGAAACTAAGTCTATGCAGAATGTGTAGGGGAAGGCCCCCCAAGAGGGCTGTGGGGTGACTGGAAAGTATGAGGCTGGCACAGATGTTTTTAGAACCTGGGTGTCTAGAATTCCCCAGACCTCTCCACACTGGAGTTGCAAAACTTAGAATCAGAGCCTGCAGGGGCCCTGTGTTGACAAAACTTGGAGCCAGCAGGTGATCGGTTGATCTCTGCTGCTTGCTAGTTAGAGGTAGCCCTCAATGTGTTTGGGGACTGAGAACTTTACCTACCAGGGCCCAGGGCACCCCTAGGTATGTTCAGAATTTGGACCTCAGAATTAGGGCCTGGTGGGGAAGAAGCATCTGGCTGAAAGTGAGTGAATTTGGAGTCTTCACTTACCCAGCAACTCCAGTGCCTTTAGGAACTAAGGAAGCACCCTCCACCCACAATAGCCCAGGGCTCCTCCAGCCTCCTCTGAGGCTTGTGAGTCAGTGCAATGTGGGGAAGTCATGAGTTCTAACCTCCAGTCATTTCCCACTGACCATCAGAAATGAAAATCAGGTTTATGAAAATCAGAGATTCTGTGTGAAAATGCTAACCAGAAAGATATTTCCTATTTTTAATGATAGCTTTCTTGAGGTATAATTGACAATCAACTGCACATATTTAAATCTGATGTTTTTACATAGGTGCTCCCATGAAACCATCACCACAGTCAGGATAGGAGGTATCTTTGTGATCCCCCAAAATATCCTCTGTCCCTTGGTAATCCTTTCCTCCCACATCGCCACCCAAGCCTCAGGTAACCATGTTTCCATTTTCTGTCTCTAGAGTTTGCATCTTCTAGAGACTTATATAAACTCAGTTACCAGTATATACTATTTTTGTTGTTCTGCTTTCACTTGGCTTATTTTGAGATTCATTCATGTCATGTTTATCAATATTCTTTTCTTTTTTGTTGCCAAATAGCATTCCATTGATGGAGAAGGAAATGGCAACCCACTGCCATATTCTTGCCTGGATAATTCCATGGACAGAGTAACCTGGCAGGCTATGGTCCATGAGGTCACAGAGAGTCGGACACGACTGAGCGACTAACACACACCCGGTGCTCCGTTGCGTGAACACACAACAATTTGTTTACCTACTCCTTTTGATGTTGATGGGCATTTGGGTTGTTTCCTAGTTCTTGGCTGTTACAAATAGCTACTATGAACATGCATTTACAAATCCCTTTATGAACATATGTTTACATTTCTCTTGGTTTATACCAAGGAATGGAATGGCTAGGTCATATAGTAAGTGTATATTTAATTTTTGTAAGGAGCTGATGATTTTTTTCTGGAGTGGTTTGCCATTTTACATATTCATCAGCAGTGTATGAGAGTTCCTATTCCTACAGATCCTCACAAACACTTGGAATTTTAAGTAGAAAAAACTGTGATGTGCTACACAGAATCCCCAAATTCTCAAGTTTCCAAAAATCTGAGTAAGACATGCTCAGTTCAGTTCAGTTGCTCAGTCGTGTCTGACTCTTTGCAACCCTGTGGACTGCAGCACGCCAGGCCTCCCTATCTATCACCAACTCCCAGAGTTTACTCAAACTCATGTCCAAAAGTTGGTGATCCCATCCAACCATCTCATCCTCTGTCAGCCCCTTCTCCTCCTGCCCTCAGTCTTTCCCAGAATCAGGGTCTTTTCAAATGAGTCAGCTCTTCGCATCAGGTGGCCGAAGTATTGGAGTTTCAGCTTCAACATCAGTCCTTCCAATGAACACCCAGGACTGATCTCCTTTAGGATGGACTCTTTGGATCTCCTTGCAGACCACACTAATTGAATAAACAGTAAACTGTAATGTTGGGACATACAAAGCTTAAAGCATTATTTCATTACCAAAACCTAACAGGGCTGCCTTGTGTTCACCTAAGCCTGGGATGCTTTTCTTAGACTGTTAGAGACGCACATAGCGTTTGTTGATAGTTCTGAAGTTCTCTCAGTTGTATGTGAGTGAGTTCAGTCGCTCAGTAGGATCCAACTCTTTGTGACCCCATGCACTGTAGCTTGCCAGGCCTCCTTGTCTGTCACCAGCTCTCGGAATTTACTCTAACTCATGTGCAGTGAGTCGGTGATGCCATCCAACCATCTCATCCTCTGTCAGCCCCTTCTCCTCCTGTCCTCAATCTTTCCCAGAGTCAGGGTCTTTTCCAATGAGTCAGTTCTTTGCGTCAGGTGGCCAAAGTATTGGACTATAAGCCAATTGTATGTGAACTATAATCCAAACTTTCCCCAGACTGTTAAAAATATTGCACAATATTTTTTAATGTGAACTTTAAGTTTTCCCCTAAAGAACTGCCAAACCCTCCCCATTGTACTGAGAAATACAAATATTCCATGAAGATTTGGGTATGAAAAACTAAAAGACTGAGAAAACATTCTATAATCTGTGCCTTTATTTCTGCTTTTCCCTTGGGGTTCACAGTAGCTGCGGTGCCTACTCTGTTCCTTTGACTGCCTGGTCTTATCACATTTCCCCTTATCCCCTCTTCCTGTTAAAATAGAAATTATGCAACTTTCAGATTCAAACAATAAATTTGCTCTTTCCACCCAATTACCCACACCCCTACCTTGGCGTTGGATGTGATCATGTGACTTGCTTGGCCAGTAGCATTTTGGTAGAAGCAATGGTGTGTCACTCCTTGGCAGTTTTGAGAGCCAGTATGCAATGTATCCATCTACCCCTTTGTCAGCACCCAATGACTACTTCTTCCGCTTGGTCCCAGAGAATGATGATCCAGAGTCTAGAGTCCTCAGCCAATTTGTGATGGGCAGTTTGGTTGAGAAAGAAATCTTTATGGCGGTAAGCCACTGAAACTTGAAGGTTGTTACCACAATATAACATTACTATTATGTTGAATCTTGTTGTTCAGTTGCTCAGTCGTGTCTGATTCTTTGTGACCCCATGGACTGCAGCATGCCAGGCTTCCCTTTCCTTTACGGTCTCCCAGAGTTTGCTCAAACTCATGTCCATCGAGTCAATGATGCCATCCAACCATCTCATCCTCTGTCGTCCCCTTCTCCTCCCGCCTTCAGTCTTTCCCAGCATCAGGGAGTTTTCTAATGAGTCGGCTCCTCAGATCAGGTGGCCAAAGTATTGGAGCTTCAGCTGCAGCACCAGTCCTTCCAATGAATATTCAGGGTTGATTTCCTTTAGCATTAACTGGTTTGATACCCTTGCAGAATACACGAAGTCAATTTTGGACACCAAGCAAAATNAGTTTTCTAATGAGTCGGCTCCTCAGATCAGGTGGCCAAAGTATTGGAGCTTCAGCTGCAGCACCAGTCCTTCCAATGAATATTCAGGGTTGATTTCCTTTAGCATTAACTGGTTTGATACCCTTGCAGAATACACGAAGTCAATTTTGGACACCAAGCAAAATTCCTCTAGATTTTCAAGTTTATTGCCACAGAGTTTTACCTAATATTCTCATGTATATATCTCATCTCTTCTAATTAGGTTGTGAAGTATGTTGCTTTTCTCATTCTCAATCACATTTTTACTGAATATCTGAATCTATCTTACATACTTTACTACTCCAGTTTTGGGTTTTATTTATTCAACTTTTTTTTCTAGTTCATTAATTTCAACTTTTATATGAAGGGAAGAGTCTATCACTGTAGTTAACATCATAAACTCAAATCCAGACTCTCTGGGCATGAATCAAGGCTTTATCAGAGTCTAGGTATACGATCTTAAGCAAGCTTCTTATTTCCTGTGCTTGCTTCCTCATCAGTAAATTAGGATAATGAAATTACCTATCTCATTGGCTTTTTGTAAGGATTAAAACATGCAAAACAGTGCCTAGCAATTATGCAGGTTCAGTGGTATTACTATTTCTCTCGGTTTTGTTCTCCTCAAATTACTGAGGTTAACATTTGGTTCATTTCCTTTCAATCTTGAAAATATTAAAACATTTAAAGCTGACAGATGGTCTCAGATTTCAGCTGTAATTGTGTCACTTTGGGGAAATATTCCCTTTCATTACAGGTTAATTTCATCAGTCACTTCAGTTCAGTCGCTCAGTCATGTCCGACTCTTTGCAACCCCATGAATCACAGCACGCCAGGCCTCCCT
>SJYA01009938.1:0-14221 GCA_006410615.1 Neotragus moschatus
GCAACCCACTCCAGGATTTTTGCCTGGAGAATCCCATGGACAGAGGAGCCTGGTGGGCTACAGTCCATGGGGTCCCAAAGAGTTAGACATGACTGAGCAACTAAACACAGCACAGCACATGAATACTTTATTAAACTTTTAGTCTTGTCAAAAAAAAGAAAAAAAGCAAAGGCTTACGCTGTTCATGGAAATAAAGCCCTGTTCCATGGAAATTCACATACTAGGCTTTCCCACTAGTTATTCCTCTGGGCCATGCTACTAATTCCTTGAGGAACTGGCTCCTTGATCACTTTCCCCAATGTTGATGCAGTTCTTCCTTATGATTTTTTTTTAAGTTTACAAGGCAATAATAGAGAAACAGACATAGAGAATAGATTTATGGACATGGAGAGAAGGAGGAGAGGATGAGATGTATGGAAAGAGTAACATGGAGACCTACATTACCATATGAAAATATATAGCCAGTGGGAACTTGCTCTATGGCTCAGGAAACTCAAATAGGGGCTCTGTATCAACATAGCGGGGAGAGATGGGAGGGACTTTCAAAAGGGAAGGGATATATGTATACCTATGGCTGATTCATGTTGAGGTTTGTCAGAAAACAGCAAAATTCTGTTAAGCAATTATCCTTAAATAAAAAAAAATACATTTTAAAAAGAAAAAAATTAATATAATTTAATTTTGGGCACTGTTTCTCTTTATTGCTCATTTCTCTAGTTATGCCAAGTGGAGGCCACTCTAGTCGGAGTGCATGGGCTTCTCTTTGTGGAGCATGGGCTTCAGCAGTTGCGGCATGCAGGCACTAGAGTGTGGGCTCCCTAGTTGTGGTCTGTGGGCTTAGTTGTCCTGGGGCATGTGGGATCTTAGTTCCTGGACCAGAGATCCAACCAGGTTCCCCTCCATTGCAATGCAGATTCTTAGCCACTTGACCACCAGAGAAGTCCCCTTCCTTATGATTTTAATAACCACCCAGACAATTCCAGGGCCTCCAGGTTCTCCATCTCACTTCAGCCACTTGCTGCCCCTACATAACCTTAGACTCTGTTGTTACCAACAGTGACATCATTCTGACTTTGGGCATCCCATTCTGCAAGCTCTGCCTTACCACTTCTCACATGTATCTTTACATATACCATTAGGTCTCTTGCTAATCCCTCCCTCTATCTTATCCATCTGATATTCCAGGTTGGGTTGCAAGGGTTACACGGAAAACAGCATCTGAGATGAAGGTTTGCATACAAGAATTACATGGAAAAATGCTCTCTATAAAAACCTTGGGCAAGTGAGGGGAGCATGGTTAGACAGAAGTCATCATCACTACATC
Source organism: Neotragus moschatus (assembly GCA_006410615.1). NCBI lineage: Eukaryota > Metazoa > Chordata > Mammalia > Artiodactyla > Bovidae > Neotragus > Neotragus moschatus. The sequence continues at coordinate 1,325 of SJYA01009938.1, forward strand.
GGTCCATCAACCAGCTGAACTGGGCAAGGGTTTTCCAAAAGATGCCCCTAAATGTCAGTTGGGATCCAACTTTATTTTCCTGTATCACTTCCATCTGATGATCAGAAGAGTTTTGCCTACTTTCATTCCTTCTATCTCAAATCATCCATGGGGTAATTGAACATCAGTCCATATCTTCCTATCTTCTCAGAAGCATTTGGCACAGTTGGTCTTCGTGAGAACACCCCTTTTACTTAGCCTTCTAGACTCCTACTTCATAAATAACCTCATTTGGGGCTCATTCCCTGCACCTTTCTCATCTTTGTGGACTTTGGGATGTTAAAGCTCAGTCCTGGACTTGGTCTCTCGATAGTCTCATCAGTTTCCATAATGCTGCATAGTATCTGTGTGCTAAGGACTCTTCATTTATCTCTGCTTCACTCTTTCCCTCAATTGTAGACTTGAATGTCCAGTTCCCTATTCTATACCTCCATTTGAATGAATTTTAGACATCTCAGACTTAAAATAGCAAAACCTCAACACATGATTCCTCTAGCGCATAGTCTGTTCCTTCCACTGTCTTAACATTTCAGTTAATGGTAATTCCTTTTTTTTCTGTTTAAAACCTTAGAGTCATCTAGAAAACATCCCTCTTTTTCTCACACTTCATATTCATCAGTAAATCCCATTGGCTTTAACTTCAAAAATATCCAAACTGTAGCACTTTTCACTCTATCCATGGCTACTATCCTATTATTAATACAAGCTACCATCACTTTTCATTTAGATTGGGTTGATCTCCCTCCTTCTATTTTTACGCTTATAATCAATTCTCTTCCAACCAGTTAAGAAAAAAGCCAAATATTTTCTCCCATTCTGAGGGTTGTCTTTTTGTCTAATTTATGATTTCCTTTTCAGTGCATAAGCTTTTAAGTTTAATTATGTCCCATTTGTTTATTTTTCTTTTCATTTTCATTATCATGGGAGGTGGATAAAAAAAGATCTCATTGCAATTTATGTCAAAGAGTGTTTCTGCCTATGTTTTATTATAAGACTTTTATAGTATTTAACCTTACATTTAGGGCTTTAATAAATTTTGAGTTTAATGTCAATCCACAAGAAATGTATAAAGAAAATGTGGTACATATATGCAGTGGAATATTACTCAACCATAGAAAGGAATGAATTTGGGTCATTTATAGAAATGTGGATGGACCTAGAGAGTGTCATATATAAATAAAGTAAGTCAAAAAGAGAAAAACAAATATTGTACAGTGACACTTATATGTAGAATCTAGAACAATGGTATCAGTTCAGTTCAATTTAGTGGCTCAGTCATGTTTGATTCTTTGCAACCCCATGAATTGCAGCACGCCAGGCCTCCCTGTCCATCTGATCTTATTTGCAAAAAAGAAAAGAGAGAGAGACACACAGATGTAGAGAGCAAAATACGGATAGCAAGTGGAGAGGAAGGAGGGATGAGATGAGTTGGGAGATTGACCCATATACTATTGATACTATGTATAAAATAGATAACTAATGGGAACCTACTGAAGCATAGGGAAATCTGCTTAACGGATTATGTGACCTGAATGCTGTACAGTAGAAACTACCAAGACATTGCAAAGCAACTCTGCTGCTGCTGCTCCTGCTGCTAAGTCACTTCAATCGTGTCCAACTCTGTGCGACCCCATAGATGGCAGCCCACCAGGCTCCCTGGTCCCTGCGATTATCCAGGCAAGAACACTGGAGTGGGTTACCATTTCCTTCTCCAATGCATGAAAGTGAAAAGTGTATATATATATATATATATATATATATATATACACAGATAGAGCCAGACACAGAGATGTCTGTCTTGTCCCATGAGAATACAAACTTCATGAAAGCAGGATTTACTCTATTTTGTTCTGGGCTATATGCTCAGTATACAGGATTGTTTATGGCACTTACTAGTTGTGTAATCCTTATTCAGTGAGAGAATGAATGAATGCATAAATTTTTGAAGGGCTATTCTCTATCATCTTGTTCTTTCCTTGGTAAAAACCTATAATGGATTTTGTAGGGGAAATAATTTCCATCCTATTCTTCCTCCTTTCCCTCCAAAACAGGGAATAATGATTGATTCAATTTCTAACACACACAACTAGTGGGCAGGTTCATCATAGGTTGGAGGTTCATGTGCATTGGTGTGGCTTCCCTATTTCCTCTGTTGCCCTATTTCTGCCAAGTTCAGTCAGTTCAGTCACTCAGTAGTGTCCCACTCTTTGTGACCCCATGGACTGCAGCATGCCAGGCTTCCCTGTCCATCACCAACTCCTGGAGCTTGCTCAACCTCCTGTCCATTGAGTCAGTGCTGCCATCTAACCATCTCACCCTTTGTCATCCCATTCTTCTTCTGCCTTAAATCTTTCCCAGTGTCAGGGTCTTTTCCAATGAGTCAGTTCTTTGCATCAGATGGTCAAAGTATTGGAGCTTCAGCTTTAGCATCAGTCCTTCGAGTGAATATTCAGGACTGATTTCATTTAGGATGGCCTGGTTTGATCTCCTTGCTGTCCAAGGGACTCTCAAGAGTCTTTTCCAATACCACAGCTCAAAAACATCAATTCTTTGGTGCTCAGCTTTCTTTATGGTATGAGTCTCACATCTATACATGACTACTGGAAAAACCACAGCTTTGACTAGATGGACATTTGCTGGCAAAGTAATGTCTCTGTTTTTTTAATATTCTGTCTAGATTTGTCATAGACAGTCACCATCCGCAGTGATTTTGGAGCCCCCCAAAATAAAGTCAATCACTGTTTCCAGTTTTCCCCTCATCTATTTGCCATGAAGTGATGGGATCAGCTGCCATGATCTTAGTTTTCTGAATGTTGAGTTTTAAGCCAACTTTTCCACTCTCCTCTTTTACTTTCATCAAGAGGCTCTTTAGTTCTTCACTTTCTACCATAAAGGTGGTGTCATCTGCATATCTAAGATTATTGATATTTCTCCTGGCAATCTTGATTCCAGCTTATGCTTCATCCAGCCTGGTATTTCACATGATGTACTCTGTATAGAAGTTAAATAAGCAAAGTGACGATACATAGCCTTGACGTACTCTGTAAGATTTCTCTTTACTTTGTACTTGGGAAGTCTAGGATAGGAATATCCCCTTCATTGACACTAGGAGTCTGGTAGGAAGTAACCACCTGGATGCCCATTTTAAGGCCTTGATTTTAAAGTGCACACTGTGTTTTAATTTCACCCCATTCCCAAGAGTATTGCATGAAACTTTTAGCAAATGATATCCAAGTAAGAAAAGAACTTGATCCCTTCTTGCCAGTGACTTGTGTGCATATATGGGGAGGGAGTGACCTGGGAATGAACATGTCAGGTATGTGGGACTTTTCCTGAGTTCAGTACTGAAAGTTTCACTTTCTGGGAAAGGTTTTGTTTCCAGGCTAATGGAGATGAATCAGCACCCTAATGCAGAGAATTGTGGAAGGAATAGCTGTGATTCTAGGCTGAATTGGGGCACTCTGGGCCCCTTGGTCTCACATCATCTTCAGTTCAGTTCAGTTCAGTCACTCAGTCGTGTCTGACTCTTTGCGACCCCATGAATCACAGCACGCCAGGCCTCCTTGTCCATCACCAACTCCGGAGTTCACTCAGACTCACACCCATCGAGTCAGTGATGCCACCCAGCCATCTCATCCTCTGTCGTCCCCTTCTCCCCCTGCCCCCAATCCCTTCAGCATCAGAGTCTTTTCCAATGAGTCAACTCTTCGCATGACGTGGCCAAAGTACTGGAGCTTCAGCTTTAGCATCATTCCTTCCAAAGAAATCCCAGGGCCGATCTCCTTCAGAATGGACTGGTTGGATCTCCTTGCAGTCCAAGGGACTCTCAAGAGTCTTCTCCAACACCACAGTTCAAAAGCATCAATTCTTTGGTGCTCAACCTTCTTCATAGTCCAACTCTCACATCCATACATGACCACAGGAAAACCATAGCCTTGACTAGACGGACCTTAGTCGGCAAAGTAATGTCTCTGCTTTTGAATATGCTATCTAGGGTGGTCAAAGAGTAAGCGTCTTTTGATTGCATGGCTGCAGTCACCATCTGCTGTGATTTTGAAGCCCCCCAAAATAAAAGGTCTGACACTGTTTTCACTGTTTTCCCCCAAAATAAAATTATGGCACAGCCAATGGCAACCCACTCCAGTACTCTTGCCTGGAAAATCTCACGGGTAGAGGAGCCTGGTAGGCTGCAGTCCATGTGGTCGCAAAGAGTCGGACACGACTGAGTGACTTCACTTTCACTTTTCACTTTCATGCATTGGAGAAGGAAATGGCAACCCACTCCAGTGTTCTTGCCTGGAGAAGCCCAGGGACGAGGGAGCCAATGGGCTGCCGTCTATGGGGTTGCACAGAGTCAGACACGACTGAAGCGACTTAGCAGCAGCAGCAGCACAATTCCCCAGTTTTTCTCCCACTGAAGAAGAGTATCAGAATGCAAGTAAGACTCAAGTCTTCTGGAATTCCCTAACAGTTTCTACTTTAGAATTCTTCAAACACATATCCTCTTGAGAGGGTAACAGGCAGGAAGGCCAGTGGTCTCCAAATGGAGGAAATACACTGCAAGTATCAGACATTTTTTCTCTCTCTCTTAAATGGTAGGAGGAAACAAACTACTAGTGTTAGATTTTTTCCCCCTTCTCTATACAAATTTAAAAAGAGGTTTCTCTTAAAATTCTGTGTTGCCATGAGGACACCTGGTTCCGCCTGAACTTAACTTTTCTCAAACCTTGAACTAACCAATGCTTCTTTCTTCTAGAAATGTGTGTCTTAAGCTATGCTAATGAACTATGTATTTACCCTAGACTCTCTTCAAGTCAGTTCTCTACCTAGGACTCAGAACTGACTTGACAAACCAGTATGTTTTCTCATGCAAATGTTCTCTTAAGCTATGTTAGTGAGACTGTTTTTGCTTGGAAAGCTGCCTTTCTTTAAGATTCATGTCAATTATTTTATGGCCAGGACAACTCAACTTGTGCCAATGTTATCTCAAAATGCATGTTGTGGGTGAGAGGCCTGATGCCACTGTCTGAGTTTTGAGACATTTCCTTTCTCTAATTAGCTGACTGCTAGTAGCTATACAACATCTGGCTAAAGACTAAGCAGGGAGGCACTCTTTCTGCCTCCTTCTGATGTCTATGTCAGAAGCTTTCTCTATCTCTTTTATACTTTAATAAAACTTTATTACACAAAATCTCTGAGCAATCAAGCCTCCTCACTGGCCCCAAAATGAATTACTCTCTTCCAGAGGCCAAGAATCCCGGCATCCTTTGTGCTTCAGCAACAACTTGTCACTCTCATCATTGGTAGTAACTTACTTGGCACATAGCAACACTGACATGGACACTCCATGACTGCAGAACATAGTCCATATGCCCCGGTATGACTCCTTTCTCACACCTCTCATGCTCAGGGCTATGCACTCAGTGTGTGAGACTCAATATTTTACTCACTTTTCCTGCACATGCCTGGTACTTCTTAATCTTCATGATTTCCATTTATTTTTCTCTCTGCTAAAGGCACTTCCCCTTTTCCACCTGATGTTTGCCTTTATTCCCTTAGGACACATTTATTTTGGTTTTTATTATTATTATTAATTAATTTATTTTTTACTGAAGGATAATTGCTTTACAGAATTTTGTTGTTTTCTGAAAAACCTCAAAATGAATCAGCCATAGGTATACATATATCGTTTTGAACCTCTTTCCCATCTCCCTACCCATCCCATCCATCTAGGTTGATACAGAGCCCCAGTTTGAGTTTCCTGAGACATACAGCAAATTCCCATTGGCTATCTATTTTACATATGGTAATGTAAGTTTCCATGTTACTCTTCAAACAGCTCACCCTCTCCTCCCTTCTCCTCATGTTCATAAGTCTATTCTCTATGTCTATTTCTCCATTGTTGCCCTGTAAGTAAATTCTTCAGTACCATTTTTCTAGATTCCATATATATATGTGTTAGAAGATATTTATCTTTCTCTTTATGATTCATTTCACTCTGTGTAATAGCTTCTAGGTTCATCCACCTCATTAGAACTGACTCAAATGCACTCTTTTTTTACAGCTGAGTAACATTCCATTGTGTATATATACCTCAACCTCTTTATCCATTCCTCTGTCGATGGACATCTAGGTTGTTTCCATGTTCTTGCTATTGTAAATAGTGCTGCAATAAATAATGGGATACATCTGTCTCTTTCAATTTTAGTTTCTTAGGGTATATGCCTAGGAGTGGGATTTCTGGTCATATGTGGTTTTATTCCTAGTTTTTAAAGGAATCTTCATACCCTTTTCCATAGTGGCTGTATCAACTTACATTCCCACCAACAGTGCAAAAATGTCCCCTTTTCTCCACACCCTTTCCAGCATTTATTGTTTGCAGACTTTTTGATGAGGGCCATTCTGACCAGTGTGAGGTGACATCTTATTGTAGTTTTGATTTGCATTTCTCTAATAATAAGTGATGCTGAGCATCTTTTCATGTGTTTGTTAACCATCTGTATGGCTCCCTTGGAGAAAAATGTCTGTTTAGGTCTTTCCCCCAATTTTTGATTGGGTTGTTTGTTTTCCTGGTATTGAGTTGTATGATCCTTGGGACACATTTGGGATTCCATCTTCTGGTTCAGTGTCCTATCTTTTTGCCTTCTTATAATGAAAAGTGGAGAAATAACTCCAGAAAGAGTGAAGACATAGAACCAAAGTAAAAACAACACAAAGTCATGGATGTGACTGCTGATGGAAGTCTGATGCTGTAAAAAGCAATATTGCATAGGAAACAGGAATGTTAAGCCCATGAATCAAGGCAAATTGGAAGTGGTCAAATAGGAGATGGCAAGAGTGAACATTTACATTTTAGGATAAGTAAACTAAAATAGGGAAAACAGTGGAAACAGTGGCTGACTTTATTTTGGGGGGCTCCAAAATCACTGCAGATGGTGATTGCAGCTATGAAATTAAAAGATGCTTACTCCTTGGAAGGGAAGTTATGACCAACCTAGACAGCATATTAAAAAGCAGAGACATTACTTTGTCAACAAAGGTCCAACTAGTCAAGGCTATTTTTTTTCCAGTGGTCATGTATGGATGTGAGAGTTGGACTATAACGCAAGCTGAGCACTGAAGAATTGGTGCTTTTGAACTGTGGTGTTGGAGAAGACTCTTGAGAGTCCCTTGGTATGAAAGGAGATCCAACCAGTCCATCCTAAATGAGGTCAGTCCTGAGTGTTCATTGGAAGGATTGGTGTTGAAACTGAAACTCCAATACTTTGGCCACCTGATGTGAAGAGTTGATTCATTTGAAAAGACTCTGATGCTGGGAAAGACGGAGGGCAAAGGGAGAAGGGGACGATAGAGGATGAGATGGTTGGATGGCATCACCGAATCAATGGACATGAGTTTGGGTAAACTCTGGGAGTTGGTGATGGAGAGAGAGGCCTGGAATGCTGCAGTCCATGGGGTCGCAAAGAGTCGGACAAGTCTGAGTGACTGAACTGAACTGAAACTAAAATGGACTGGAATGAGTGAATTTAACTGAGATGACCATTATATCTACTACTGTGGGCAAGAATCCCCTAGAAGAAACAGAGTAGCCATCATAGTCAACAAAAGAGTTCAAAATGCAGTTACTTGGATGCAATCTCAAAAATGACAGAATGGTCTCTGTTCGTTTCCAAGGCAAGCCACCCAATATCACAGTCTATGCCCTGACCAGTAGTGCTCAAGAAGCTGAAGGTGAATGGTTCTATAAAGACCTGCAAGACTTTCTAGAACTAACACCAGAAAAGATATTGTTTTCATTATAGAGGACTGGAATGAAAATGTAGGAAGTTAAGATATACCTGGAGTAACAGCAAATTAGCCTTGGAGTACAAAATTAAGCAGGCCAAGGGTAACAGAGGTGTAACAAGAGAACACATAGCAAACACCCTTTTCCAACAACACAAGAGATGACTCTATACATGGACATCACCAGATGGTCAACACCAAAATCATATTGTATATATCCTTTGCAGCCAAAAGTGGAGAAGCTCTGTACAGTCAGTAAAAACAAGACTGAGAGCTGACTTTGGCTTAAATCATGAACTTCTTACTGAAGAATTCAGGTTCAAATTGAAGAAAGTAGGGAAAACCACTAGGCCATTCAGATATGATCTAAATCAAATCCCTCATGATTATACAGTGGAAGTGACAACTAGACTGAAAGGATTGGATCTGACAGACAAAGTGCTTGAGGAACTGTAGACAGAGGTTCATGACATTGTCCAGGAGGCAGTGATCAAGACCATCCTGAAGCAAAAGAAATGCAAAAAGGCAAAATGGTTGTATGAGGAGGTCTTACAATTAGCTGAGAAAAGAAGAGAAGTTAAAGGCAAAGAAGAAAAGGAAAGATATACCCACTTGAATGCAGAGTTCCAAAGTACAAAGGAGTGATAAGAAAACATTCCTCAGTGATTAGTGCAAAGAAACAGAGGAAAACAATAGAATGGAAAAGTCTAGAGATTTCTTCAAGAAAATTAGAGATACCAAGGGAATATTTCATGTGAAGATGGACACAATAAAGGACAGCAATACTATTGACCTAACACGAGCAGAGAATATTAAGAAGAGGTGGGAAGAATACACAGATGAACTGTACAAAAAAGATTCATTATCTGGATAACCACAGCGGTATGATCCCTCTCCTAGAAGCAGACATCCTGGAATGTGAAGTTCAGTGGGCATTAGGAAGCATCACTACAAACGAAGCTAGTGGAGGTGATGGAATTCCAATTGAGCTATTTCAAATCCTAAAAGATGATGTTGTGAAAGTGCTGCACTCAATAAGCCAGCAAATTTGGAAAACTCAGCAGTGGCCACAGGACTGGAAAAGGTCAGTTTTCATTCCAATCCCAAAGAAAGGTAATGCCAAAGAATGTTCGAACTACTGCACCATTGCACTTGTCTCACATGCTAGCAAAGCAATGCTCAAAATTCTAAAAGCCAGGCTTCAACAACATGTTAACTTCCAGTTATTCAAGCAGGATTTAGAGAAGGCAGAGGAACAAGAGGTAAATTGTCTACATCCATTGGATCATGGAAAAAACAAGAGAGATCCATGGAAACATCTACTTCTGCTTTATTGACTTTGCCAAAGCCTTTGACTGTGTGGATCACAAAAACTTTGGAAAATTCTTAAAGAGATGGGAATACCAAACCACCTGACCTGCCTCCTGAGAAATCTGTATGCAGGTCAAGAAACAAAAGTTAGAACTGAACATGGAAGAAAAGACTGGTTCCAAATCGGAAAAAGAGTGGGTCATGGTTGTATATTGTTACCCTGCTTATTTAACTTATTTGTAGAATACATCATGCGAAATGCCAAGCTGGATGAAGCACAAGGTGGAATCAAGATTGCCATGAGAAATATAAATAACCTCAGATTTGCAGATGATGCCACCCTTATGGCAGAAAGTGAAGAAGAATAAAAAGCCTCCTGATGAACGTGAAACAGGAGAGTGAAAAAATTGGCTTAAAACCAAACTTTCTGAAAACTAAGATCATGTAATCCATTTCAATCACTTCATGGCAAACAGATGAGGAAACAATGGAAACAGTAATAGACTTTATTTTGGGGGACTCCAAAATCACTGCAGATGGTGACTGTAGCCATGAAATTAAAAGACACTTGTTCCTTGGAAGAAAAGCTATGACCAACCTAGATAGCATATCTAAAAGCTGAGACATTATTTTGCCTACAAATGTCCATCTAGTAAAAGCTATGGTTTTTCCGGTAGTAATGTATGAATTTGAGAATTGGACTATGAAGAAAGTTGAGTGCTGAAGAACTGATGCTTTTGAACTGTGGAACTGGAGATGACGCTTGAGAGTCCCTTCTACTGCAAGGAGATCCAACCAGTCATCCTAAAGGAAAACAGTCCTGAGTATTCATTGGAAGGACTGATGCTGAAGCTGAAGCTCCAATACTTTGGCCACCTGATGGGAAGAACTGACTCATTTGAAAAGACCCTGATGATGAAAGGGACGACAGAGGATGGTATCACTGACTCGATGGATATTGCCAGGGTCCAGCCCCAGTGAATCCAGGGTGATTCGAAGGGGAGATGGATAGGCGAGGAAAAAACTTATTTATTCAGAAATATAAGATTAGGAAATAACAGTATAGTAGGAAAGTTAAGTGGAGAAAAGAGGCTGAATAACTTGGTTTACGTGGAAAGCCAATAAAACCTCGAGACAAGAGGTTTGTACCATCTACGTTGGGCCACCAGCGTCCACTTGAATGTCTAAGGGTGCCCCACCTTGGGCTCCCTTTTGCATGGATCTTAGAAGCCAGGACAAGTAAGTAGACATGGCGAGCCTCCATGCCCTAGATGGGAATTCAGCCGGAAAAGAAAAGGGAGGGAGAGAGAGAAAGAGACACGGGGGAAACCAGTCCTCCCAATGACTGGCCCCAGCCCCTATTGTCCTTCAAGGCCTTTTATACCTTTTTTGATACATAGAGATCAAGGGGTAATACAAAATTATGCAGTGTTAGCAGCCTAGACTCTTATCAAAACAGGGCTTTTCTCTCTGCATACCCAGTTGTATACACAAGCCTTAGGTAATTTACATCATCTTCAGGCCAAAAGGACCAATTAACATTTTATGGCTCTTTTCTGATAAGGGTTTGTTAATCAGAAGACTTATTTGTATTGTTAACCTTAAAACTACTATATATCTTTATCCATATCCCATTTACATTGATTAATATCCTCCCAGGTGCCCAAAAGAAGAAGAATAAGGAGGTCTGGCAGCAATCATTGAATCAACAGTGAAATCCTGTCACCAAAATATTTTTTAACTCTTAAAAAAAAAAAAGCTCTGTAACTTTAAGATACTTCAAGCTTTGTGCCCCTCGCAGTTGGAGGCTGTAAGCAATTCACAAGCATAAAAGGTCTGGGGAACCTGTTAGGCAAATGGGAGCATTTTAAGTTAGAGAGTTATCAGAGGGGGTTGAGCTGAAACACTCCTTTCAAATGCAGAAGACTAAAGCCTTGAATTAACTTTTTCCAGAGAGTGACAGAAGAATAGGAAAAGTACAATGTCAAGCAGATTCTTATTTGTTTGGGTACATGCTCAGCAAATACCATGGGGAAACTCTAAGACTCGAATTGTCCTTGCCCATCGAGTCTGCCACATGACCTTTTCATGGGTGGGATTTCCACACTGGCTCCTGGCAGCAGGCATATTCTGGTTTCCTTAATTTTGGGGCATAGATGCTCAGGGAAACTCAGGGGGAACCCCTGAAATCCGAATCGCCTTGCCCATTGGATTTCTGCCACGTGACCATGTCATGGGTGGGATTCCTCACGCTAGCTCCCGGCAGGATATGAGTTTACGTAAGCTCTGGAAGTTGGTGATGGACAGGGAAACTTGGTGTGCTGCAGTCCCTGGGGTTACAAACAGTTGGACATGACTGAATGACTGAATTGAACTGAACTTCTGGCTCAAACAACAATAGCTCCATCTTCTTCTTCTCCCGTTTTGAAGGTGCCCCCCACTGTCTCCCTCCTCAACTTACCCTTCTGTTCTCTATCCTTCATTGTCTGCCCTGAAAGAACTAAAGTTTTTCAAGTTCAGGCTGTTTGTTTTGTTCTTTTTCCAACTGGTATGCACTGACTACTATTACCTTTACTTTACAGTCCAGGGAGTTTGTGTATCAGATGCTGAGTTAAAGTAAATAAGCTCCAAGGACTCTGTACCAGAAACAGATACAAATGGGGCCAGTAGAACTGTGATCAAATCTCTGCTCTCTCCATCCTGTGGGACAGGTTTGTAATTTTTTTTTTTTAAACCTCTGGGTCTCAGATTAATTATTTTGTAAAGTGAGACTAAATTCTTTGCTCACCTCATAGCAAGGATCAAAGTGGGGATAAGTATAAGTTGCTAAGGATAATAAAATTTTATGATGAATGCTAATACTGATTCTATCATTTCTCTCCCCAACACCCATCCTGGCCTAATGTATTCCTTCTGCAAACTAAAGACAGAGGCAAAGATCTCTTGGCCAATGCCTTTGGTTTCTAGTCAGTTGGTTCCAATCACATGTTTTCTCTACATTATCCACTAGTTCAGATGCCTGGTGACCAGGGCATAACCCTTACCATCAGATAGGATGATGGATCATCTAATGATCTTTTATGTTTAAATTAAGGAGAGTTACTTTTATTAATGTTTACTGTATTTAGATACTAAGTAATAATGTATGTATGCTCAGTCGCTCAGACTTGTCTGATGCTTTGTGACTCCATGGATTGTAGCCTGCCAGACTCCTCTGTTCATGGGATTATCCAGGCAAGAATACTGGAGTGGGTTGCCATTTTCTCCCCCAGGAAACAACATGTGAAAATAAGTGAAGATGATAAAAAAGGAACATCTGTTTCTGAAATTGAAACCATATAAATTTCAAGGGATTATTTATATATTTTCAGCTTGCTGATAGGTAGACTTTTTTCCTCTTGATGTGTTTTGTAATTACACACATTGCATAGTTTCTGGAATTGCTAAAGTAAATAGTTTCTTGTTATGAATTCCTCGGGATTCATTTTAAAAACAGTCCTATTGAACTCACCCACTATTAATTTACATGCAAAATACCATTCTACAGGCATGCTATTATAATTTGGGGATAATTTCATGGATAATTACTTTAGTGTTGCTAATTCTAGCATATCTACACAAAACAAAGGGCAAGAAGAGTGATTCTAAATAAGCTTGGAATATTTATTGAACCAGTGGAAATGACTTCTGATTTCAAACATCTTAGTTATGGATGTGTTGTATTGTTATTTGAGATAAGGTGTTGTGGAAAGACTAACTTGG
>SJYA01009939.1:4001-18289 GCA_006410615.1 Neotragus moschatus
TGGCTGCCACCCCCCACCTTCCTTCATGAGGTCAAGTCCATACATCTGCAATACAGTTAAATTCATTTGTCAAAGTCTCCATGACATTCTGGGATCCCCCAACCTCCTGGTTGATTTTTTTTTTTTTAATAGACTTTATGGTTTAGAGCCGCTTTAGGGTCACAGGAAAGACTCAGCAGAAGATACTGCGGTTTCCCATGTTGTCTCGCTCCCACACAGGCACAGCCTCCCATTAGCAATGTTTCCGACTGGTGAACAAGCACTGACACCTCTCAGTCACCCCAAGTCCACAGTTTGCACTAAGGTTTCCTCTGGGATTTGGACTCATGTATAATGACATTTGTGCCTCATCATAGAGTCTACAGAGTACTCTTTAGATCATGCAGGAAGCTGGGGGTGAATTTCTGGCTCGGGAAGATCCCCTGGAGAAGGGAAGGGGCAACCCACTCCAGTATTCTTGCTTGGAGAATCCCATGGACAGAGGAGCCTGGCGGGCTATAGTCCATGGGATCACAAAGAATCGGATATGGCTGACCAACACTTTCACGCTATGGACTTGGGCAATCTTATTGAAGCATAATTTACATAAAGTACACTGCACTCATTTTGACCAATGTATAACCTACTAGAAAACTACCACAATCAAGATATAGAACATTCTATCACCTCCCAAAGTTTTCTCACACCCCTTTGCAGTATTATCCATCCATTTCCATCTCCAGGCAATCACAGATCTTCCTTTCACTATTTATTAATTTTGCCTGCTTTAGATTCCAATATAGCTTAGATTGTATGGTCTATACTCTTTCCTGTGGCTGCTTTCTCATGGCACAGCGTTTCTGAGGTTCATTCGTGTTGTTACATGTATCAATGGCTTGTTTCTCTTGTATTACTGGGTAACATTCCATTTTATGAATATACTACATTTTTTAACCTATTCATCTGTTGATGGACATTTAGGGTGTTTCCAGTCTTGGTTATTATGAATAGATCTGATATGAGTGTACGAGTCTCTTTATGGAAAAATGTGTTCATTTGTCTTGGAGTAGAATTGCTGAATTGTATCGTAGGTGAATATTTAACTTTATGAGAAACTGCCAAACTGTTTTTCAGAGTGGGTGTACGGCTGCATTCCCACCAGCAACATATGAGAGTTTCTGTTGTTCCACGTACTTTTCAACACTTGGCTTTGTCCATTTTCTTTTTCTTTATTAAAGGATAATTCTTTACAGAATTTTGTAATTTTCTGTCATACATCAACAGGAATCAGCCATGGGTACACCCATGTCCCCTCCCTCCCGAAACTCCCTCCCATATGCCTCCCCATCCCACCCTTCTAGACTGTCACAGAGCCCCCGTTTGATTTCCCTGCGTCATAGAGCAAATCCCCATCGGCTATCCGTTTAATATGTGGTATTGTAAATTCCCATGTTATCCTCTCTACGCATCTCACTGTCTCTCTCCTCCCCTCCCCGGGTCCACAGGTCTGTTCTCTAGGTCTGTTTCTCCATTGCTGCCCTGAAAATAAATTAATCAGTACCATATTTTTAGGTTCTATATATACATGTCAGTATACAATACTTATATTTCTCTTTCAGCTGGAACGTGGAAGCAACCTAGATGTCCATTGGCCGCTGTGGTACATATACACAGTGGAATATTCAGTTCAGTTTAGTTCAGTCGCACAGTTGTGTCCAGCCCTTTGTGACCCCATGGGCTGCAGCACGCCAGGCTTCCCGGTCCATCACCAACTCCCGCAGTTTACTCAAACTCATGTCCATTGAGTCGGTGATGCCATCCAACCATCTCATCCTCTGTCATCCCCTTCTCCTCTGGCCTTCAATCTTTTCCAGCATCAGGGTCTTTTCCAATGAATCAGTTCATCGCATCAAATGGCCAAAGCATTGGAGTTTCAGCTTCAGCATCAGTCCTTCCAATGAATATTCAGGACTGATTTCCTTTAGGAGGGACTGGTTGGATCTCCTTGCAGTCCAAAGGACTCTCGAGAGTCACCTCCAACACCACCGTTCAAAAGTATCAGTTTTTCAGTGCACAGCTTTCGCTATAGTCCAACTCTCACATCCATACATGACTATTGGAAAAACCATAGCTATGACCAGATGGACCTTTGTCGGTAAAATAATATCTCTGCTTTTTAATATGCTGTCTAGATTGGTCATAACATTCCTTCCAAGGAGGAAGCAGCTTTTAATTTCATGGTTGCAATCACCATCTGCAGTGATTTTTAAGCCCCCCAAAATAAAGTCAGCCACTGTTTCCACTGTTTCTCCATCTATTTGTCATGAAGTGATGGGACCAGATGCCATGATCTTAGTTTTCTGAATGTTGAGCTTTAAGCCAACTTTTTCACTCTCCTCTTTCAATTTCATCAAGAGGCTCTTTAGTTCCTCTTCACTTTCATCTGCATCTGAGGTTATTGATATTTCTCCCGGCATTCTTGATTCCAGCTTGTGCTTCTTCCAGCCCAGCATTTAGCACAATGTACTCTGCATATAAGTTAAATAAGCAGGGTGACAATATACAGCCTTGACGTACTCCTTTTCCTATTTGGAACCAGTCTGTTGTTCCATGTCCAGGAATGCATTTGGGTCAATTTTAATGAAGAGGATGAACCTAGAGCCTATTATATGGAGTGAAGTATGTCCATGATTTTAATGTTAGCCATTCTAGAGGGTCTGAAATGATATCTCCCTGAAGTTTTAATTTGTACTTCTTGATGACAAGTTAAATTTTGAGTATCCTTTCATGGATTTATTGACCTTTCATACATCTTCTTTTGTGAAGTGTCTCTTTAAATATTTTGATCCTTTTTTATTGGCTATTTGTCATTTTATTATACAGTCATATATGCTGGATATCAGTCCTTTGATATATTGATTGCAAATATGTTCCCTGAATTGATAGATTTTTACATACTTGCTGTATTTCAGTCCACTGTAGTCATTATTCTTTTCAATGTTCAAATGGTCCTATTCTTGACAAAGTTTTTTTTTTTTTTTAAAGAACACGTATTTAAACCATTTTGTATGGGAATTCGTGAAATGCATCCCTGTGGTTTTAAGCAAAATCTACTGAGCCTACAGATTTTGATAAATCATGACTGTCATCTTATAAATACTCATGATTCCCTTTAGGTCTGATGAAGGAGAAGATACTGAACGTCTCCTTGCTAAATGATGCCACATCACCGTGGGATAAGATTCTAAGGAAATAAAGTTGGGTTTATAACAAACATGCCAGAACTTCCCAAACAAAACATGACTTGTTCTGCATACGACTGGAGAGACGACCAGTCTATTCCAAAGACAGTGATTGACGCAACTCAGCACATTTTTGAACCCTTCTTTGGATGACCTTCAGATTCCATTTGAATGTCTCACAAGAAAATCCTCTTGTGCCCTTCAACTATAACTAAAAGCTCCCTAAATATGAGACTTGACTCTGGGCCAGGCACAGAACTAGAGGCTTCTCTTCTATTGTCCTACTTAATCTTACACAAATCCTGGGAGATGGGTATAATTAGCTCTGTTCTACAGATTATGAAACCGACATGGATAGAGATGAAGTTATTCGCCTGAGGCCACACCGTCACTGGGTGGCAGAGAGCAATGCAATCAAACTTGGTTCTTGGCACACCCAAGGCTCTGCCTATCACAGCATACAATGCACCCCAGCTGTTTTTTTTTTTTTTTTTTTAACTGGTTTCAGAAAAATAAAATTCACTTTAGATGGCAGAAGGTTGGTGAAGAATAGCTTGTTACACACTGTGGACTCCAAGGTGTGTTTAGACCAGATTTCAGATCTCTTCTTAGCAGTGGTGGCTCCCAGAGGAAATGAACAGTCTCCCAGAGTGACCACTTGAGAAGGACCAAGAGCAAGTACTTCCCAGGGTCAGTGGCTTATTATTTTCACACCAGCTCTTTCACTTCCTTCCTATTCTATTACCTGTTGATTCTGACTCCTGCCAATGTTTCCTGGTATTTCTAATCTCGTGATGTTTTAGTTTTTCTTTTTGCAGGGAGAGGGTTTGAGCAGTTACAGATGCCAGGGTCTCTGTGATCCCTGTTGACACTGAGACATTCTATGTTGTCTGTTGCCTGATTTTGAAAGTGCCTCAGGTTGCGATGTTCACTTTTTATTTTGAGATAACTGCAAATTCACCTAATCCAGGGAAATCCGATGTGCTTTTTACCGTTTCCCCTAGTGGTGACATCTTTCAACGTTGTAGTACAATATCCCAACCAAGGTAGTTACAGTGAGGCTGCCATGGCATTCCCACTGCCACAAGGGTTCTTCCCGTTGCCTTTTCTCAGCCATACCCACTTCCCCCCTAACCCTCCCATCCCCAGGCCCTGACAACTTCTCGTCTGTTCTCCAAGTCTATGACTTTGTCCCTTAAATACATAGACTATGTAACCCTTTGGGATTGGATGTCTCCACTCCAATTCACTCCAATGAATTCGGGTATTCATTCCCGTGTTCTGTGTATCACTAGTTTGTTTTCTTTCTGTTGCTGAGTTACAGTTGATGCCAGCTTCCCAGGTGGCTGAGTGGTCAAGTATCTGCCTGCCAATGCAGGAGACGCAGGTTCCATCCTCTGGTCGGAAAGATCCCCTGGAGGAGGGAATGACTACCCACTCCAGTATTCCTTTTGTGGGAAATCCCATGGACAGAGAAGTCTGGCGGGCTACAGTCCATGGAGTCACATGCAGTCGGACAGGACTGAGCGGCTGAGCACACACACACATATTCCATGAATGGACCGCGGTTTTAAACAAGCACGGATTAAACACCATCCGCACAATGGGTCACACCTAGCTTGTTCAAAGAAGGCCTTGACAAATATTCACACACAAGTTTCTGTGTGAATGTGAGCTTTCGTTTCTTTGGTGTAAATACCCAGCAGCACTACTTCTAGGTCACGTGGTAGTTGCGTGTTTAATGTTTCAAGAAACTGTCAAACTGCCTTTCACGGTGGCTGTGTCATGCTACATGTGCTGTGTGCTGTGCTGTGCTGAGTCGTGTCTGACTCTCTGTGACCCCAGGGACTGGATACACCAGGCTCCTCTGTCCACGGGATTTCCCGGGCGTGAATACTGGAGTGGGTTGCCATTTCCTTTTCTGAAGGCAGTGGAGGGGTGGATCTTCCCGACCCAGGAATTGGGTCTCCTGGGTCTCCTGCACTGAGGGCAGATTCTTTACCAACTGAGCTACAGGAGATCTAGTTTCCCTGCACTTTTTCACACTTTAGTTTTTTTTAATACACTTTTAATGTTAGAATTGATTCAGATAGACAGAAAAGTTGCAAGGAAAGCACAGGGAGGTCCAGGTACCCTCACCCCCATTTCCTCGCGGGTAACATCTCAAGTTTGTGGGGTGCCCTTTTCACAGCCAAGGAAACCACGACACACGGCTTTGAACTCCACAGTTTATTCGTATTTTGCTCGTCTCTGCCCTAGTATCCTCTTTCTGTTGGAAGATTCCATCCAGGGAACCACATCACCTTTGTCACGTTTCCTTAGCCTTTCCTGATCTCTGACAGTTTCTCTGACTGTCCTTGTTTTTGATGACCTGAACAGTTTTGAGGCATGTTGGCCAAGTATTTTATAGCATATCGGTCAGTTGAGGTTTGTGTCGTTTTTCTCATGGTTAGACCAGCTTAATGGATCTGGGGGGAGGACAATCACAAAGGTGAAGTGCCATTCTCGTTGTGTCACATGGAAGATGCACGCAGTCGCTGTGATGGAAGAGGTTACCCTTAACCATCTGGGTGAGGAAGGGTTTGCCTGGGGTCGCCACTGACAGGTTACCTCCTCTGTGCTTTACCCTTTGAAAGCAAATCTTCAGCACAGCTCACACTTAGAGGGTTGGGAGTCAAGTTCCACCGCTATGAGAAGGAAGTATCTATGTAAACTATTGGTGATTCTTCTGCATTATTTTTTATTTTGGCCATTCTGAAAAGAATTCTATGATACCTCATTTTTAAATAATAAATACAAGAGTCTTTAATAAGTGATACCAAGGCAACTATATGGAAAAAACTATACAAAATTAGTGAATACAACCTATAGGCTTTTGGGAGATAAGATAGAAGAAGATCTTTATTAATTTGCAGATGCAGAAAGATATCTTAGACAAGACAAAAGTGTTTGTATGTTAAAGAAAATGATCAATCCAAAGACAGTAAAATTCAGTGTTTTTGAATGTCTCGTGATTTCAACTTGCATTACCCTAGTGGCTGATTTATTGAACATCCTTTCATGTATTTAGTTGCCATCCATAATCCTCTTTGATAAAATGTCTCTTGCCTATTTTCTAATTGGTTTTTTTCGTTTTGGCTTTTTTTTTGTTTTTGTTTTGTTTTGTTTTGTTTTTACTGTTGAGTTCAGAGAGGTTGTTTTTATACATTCTAGATATGAGACTATTTTCAGATATGAAGTTTGCAAGTATGTTCTCCCAGTCTGCAGCCTGTCTTTTCATTCTCTGAACAGGATTTTTCACAGAGCAAAATAAATTTTGTTTTAATTTTGATCCAGTCTAATTTGTTTTTTTCCTTTTGTGCGTCGTACTTTTTCAGTGCCAAGTCTAAGAATTCTCAGCCTAGCCCTGGGTTGTACAGATTTCCTCCTATTTTTTTCTACAAGTTTTGTAAAGGACTTACATTTAAGTCTGTGATCCATTTTGAGTTAATTTTCTGTAGAGCATGTAAGACTTACATTGAGGCTCATTTTTATGTCTGTGGATAACCAAAAGTTTCAGTAGCTTTTGTTGAGAAGACTATCTTTCCACCAATTGAATTTCTTCATCTTTATAAAAAAAAGCTGGACAAACTTCTGTGGGTTTATTTCTTGATTTTCCGTTCTGTTTCGTGTATCTGTGTGTCTGTCTTTCTGCCAGTAACACATAGTTCTGATTACTCTAGCTGTAGAATGTCTTAAAATTGAGAAGACGGATCCTCCCACTTATCCTCCTTTTTCAGAGTGATTTCAGCCTCTTTAGCTTTTTTGCTTTTCTGTAAGTTTCAGCATAATACTGTGTATATACAACAAATGTCTTGCTGGGGATTTTATATATCTGTATACTGATCCGGGAAGAATTGACACCTTTACTGTGTATAATCTTCTAACCCATAAATATAGTACATTTCTCCATTTCTTTAGATCTTCTTTGATTTCTTCCATCGGTATTTTGTAGTTTTCAGCATACAACCCTATATATGTCTTGCTAGACTTATACCTAAGTATTTAATGTTTTTAGTAATTGTGAACGCTGCTGCTAAGTCACTTCGGTCGTGTCCGACTCTGTGTGACCCCACAGACGGCAGCCCACCAGGCTCCCCCATCCCTGGGATTCTCCAGGCAAGAACACTGGAGTGGGTTGCCATTTTCTTCTCCAATGCATGAAAGTGAAAAGTGAAAGGGAAGTCGCGCAGTCGTGTCCAACTCTTGGCGACCCCATAGACTGAAGCAGACCAGGCTCCTCCATTCATGGGATTCTCCAGGCAAGAGTACTGGAGTGGGGTGCCATTGTGAATAGCATTGTGTTATTAACTTGGTGTCTACATCTTCACTGCTAGTTACATAGAAATGCAATTGATTTTCATGTGTTTCTCTTATGTCCTGTACTTTTGTTAAACTCATTTATTAGTATAATTTTTTTGCAGATTGCTTTGGATTTTCTTTATAAGCAGAATTATGTCATCTGCAAATTTGGGCAATTTTCTTTCTTTTTTTTTTGTAATCCACGTACCCTTTATTTCCTTTTCCTGTCTCACTGCGCTGGTTGCAACATCAGGACCATGTCGTGTGAACATCTTTGTCTTGTTCCTGCTTTCAAGGAGAAGGCATTCCCATCTCTCATCTCATTATTAATAATAACATTAGCTGCCAGTTTTTCATATACGTTTTTTATAAAGATAAGAAGTTTCATTCTCTTTCACTGCCCCCAAGGGAATTTTTAAAAAATCATGAATGGGTATTCAATTTTGTCATATACTTTTCTACATTGTTTTATAGGGTTATGTCATTTTTTTTTCTTTTGCATGTTAATATGGTGAGTTGACTAGTTTTCAAATATTAAATTAGCTTTGCATCCCTAGAATAAACCCCATTTGGCTATGGAGTATATTTCCTTTTATGTATTGTTGAACTTTTTTGGCTAATATTTTTTAAGGATTATATATTGGAATATTATAGTTCTTTTTATTTTGTAATGTTTTGCCTGGTTTTCTGATCAGTAATACCAGGTTCATAACAGGGATTGGGCAGTTTCTTCCTCTTTCATTTTCTGGAAAAGATTGTATAGAATACATGGCAATTTTTCTGTAAATGTTTGGTAGAATTCTCCAGTGAAACCATCTAGCTCTGGAAATTTCTTTTGGGGGAGTTAAAAAATAATTATGAATTCAATTATCTTAATAGTTGCAAGCCAATTCAGATTTTGAATTTCATATTGGGTGAGTTGTGGTTTGTATATATATATATATATATATATATATATNAATTTCTTCATCTTTATAAAAAAAAGCTGGACAAACTTCTGTGGGTTTATTTCTTGATTTTCCGTTCTGTTTCGTGTATCTGTGTGTCTGTCTTTCTGCCAGTAACACATAGTTCTGATTACTCTAGCTGTAGAATGTCTTAAAATTGAGAAGACGGATCCTCCCACTTATCCTCCTTTTTCAGAGTGATTTCAGCCTCTTTAGCTTTTTTGCTTTTCTGTAAGTTTCAGCATAATACTGTGTATATACAACAAATGTCTTGCTGGGGATTTTATATATCTGTATACTGATCCGGGAAGAATTGACACCTTTACTGTGTATAATCTTCTAACCCATAAATATAGTACATTTCTCCATTTCTTTAGATCTTCTTTGATTTCTTCCATCAGTATTTTGTAGTTTTCAGCATACAACCCTATATATGTCTTGCTAGACTTATACCTAAGTATTTAATGTTTTTAGTAATTGTGAACGCTGCTGCTAAGTCACTTCGGTCGTGTCCGACTCTGTGTGACCCCACAGACGGCAGCCCACCAGGCTCCCCCATCCCTGGGATTCTCCAGGCAAGAACACTGGAGTGGGTTGCCATTTTCTTCTCCAATGCATGAAAGTGAAAAGTGAAAGGGAAGTCGCGCAGTCGTGTCCAACTCTTGGCGACCCCATAGACTGAAGCAGACCAGGCTCCTCCATTCATGGGATTCTCCAGGCAAGAGTACTGGAGTGGGGTGCCATTGTGAATAGCATTGTGTTATTAACTTGGTGTCTACATCTTCACTGCTAGTTACATAGAAATGCAATTGATTTTCATGTGTTTCTCTTATGTCCTGTACTTTTGTTAAACTCATTTATTAGTATAATTTTTTTGCAGATTGCTTTGGATTTTCTTTATAAGCAGAATTATGTCATCTGCAAATTTGGGCAATTTTCTTTCTTTTTTTTTTGTAATCCATGTACGCTTTATTTCCTTTTCCTGTCTCACTGCGCTGGTTGCAACATCAGGACCATGTCGTGTGAACATCTTTGTCTTGTTCCTGCTTTCAAGGAGAAGGCATTCCCACCTCTCATCTCATTATTAATAATAACATTAGCTGCCAGTTTTTCATATACGTTTTTTATAAAGATGAGAAGTTTCATTCTCTTTCACCACCCCCAAGGGAATTTTTAAAAAATCATGAATGGGTATTCAATTTTGTCATATACTTTTCTACATTGTTTTATAGGGTTATGTCATTTTTTTTTCTTTTGCATGTTAATATGGTGAGTTGACTAGTTTTCAAATATTAAATTAGCTTTGCATCCCTAGAATAAACCCCATTTGGCTATGGAGTATATTTCCTTTTATGTATTGTTGAACTTTTTTGGCTAATATTTTTTAAGGATTATATATTGGAATATTATAGTTCTTTTTATTTTGTAATGTTTTGCCTGGTTTTCTGATCAGTAATACCAGGTTCATAACAGGGATTGGGCAGTTTCTTCCTCTTTCATTTTCTGGAAAAGATTGTATAGAATACATGGCAATTTTTCTGTAAATGTTTGGTAGAATTCTCCAGTGAAACCATCTAGCTCTGGAAATTTCTTTTGGGGGAGTTAAAAAATAATTATGAATTCAATTATCTTAATAGTTGCAAGCCAATTCAGATTTTGAATTTCATATTGGGTGAGTTGTGGTTTGTGTGTGTATATATATATATATATATATATTTTTTTTTTTTTTCTGTTTTTTGACTGCACACCACAGCAGTGAGATCTTCCTTCCCCAGCCAAGGATGGAGCCCAAACCCCCTCCACTGGAAGCACAGAGTCTTAACCACTGGACCTCCAGGGAAGTCCTTGATTGTCCTCTTGAAGTGTGCTGGACCTGTTTCATTCCTGGTGCCCTGTTACAGCTTTGAGAGTATAGGAGCCTCTCCAAGGCTCCCCACTAGGTTCTCTACCCAGCCCTTGCTGGCCTGGGTGGAGATGGGGCCAGTGTCTTTCTGTGGCTTTGGCTAGAATAAAGCAGTTGTTGTCTGAAAGTTTTCTGTATTGCTACATGGCCCCTTTCCTGGTCCCTCGGGTAGAAAGATTAAGTTTTCTAGGGGCTCTGCCTGTGTCCATTGATGTTTCCAGGTTGCCAGCTTCTTCAGCTCCAGGTCTGTGATACAGAAGCAAATAATAATAATACCACCACCACCAACAGCCAGCTCCCAGGAAGCTCACCACCGTGCCATTCCTTGGGTCCAGGGTCCCTAACAGACCTGCCTCCTCTGCACTTTCCAGAATCTTCTCATGCTTGTTTTACCCATGATGCCCAGGGGTTTCCATTGTACTTAGTGAGAGAAATAGAGAAGACTATGTCTCTTCCATTTTTGTGAACACAGAAGTCAAGCCTTTTCACTGTTAAATAACCAGACTGCTGTCTCCTAGAATCTCTTACATTAAAAAAAGTTTATAGTTAAGTCAAGGAAATGCAATTAACACCCAGGAACAAGGGATCCATATAAGACCAAGTTTAATTTAGGACTAACTTGGGCTTCCCGGGTGGCACTAGTGGTAAAGAACCTGTCTGCCAGTGTAGGAGATGTAAGAGACATGTGTTTGATCCCTGAGTTGGGGAAAATCCCCTGGAGGAGGAAATGGCAAGCCATACCAGTATTCTTGCCTGAGAAATCCCACGGACAGAGGAGCCTGATGGGCTAGAGTCCAAGGGGTCGCAAAGAGTTGGATACAGCTGAGCGACTGAGCACAAAGCACACATGATAAATCATATTTTAAGGAGGAAAGTGGGAGGGAGGCTCAAGAAGGAGGGGACATTTGTGTGTGTGTGTGTGTGTGTGTGTGTGTATAGCTGGTTCATGTCATTGTACAGCAGAAACTACCACAACATTGTAAATGATTGTGCTCCAATAAAACGACTTTTAATAAAAATAAAAAAGAATGTTTATATACGTATAGCTGACTCACTTCACTGTACAGAAGAAATTAACAGAACACTGTAAATTACTTCAATTTTTAAAAAATGAATTCACTCCAAGCAAAAATATTCCCAAGCAGCCAGGCTACCGGGAAAGTCCAGGGATCCAAGTGGCTGGAATAAAGGGCAGAAAATATTGGCTGTTGTTTCTCTTGTTGCTTCTCTACGAGCTCCCATTTGTCATCTGAGCTGATTCGGCCCTAGATACGTTCTCTAACACTGTGAACCCTGGACCCTGGCGCAGTTCAATTCACAAAGCGGTTTCCTAGTCACGACCCCACTGTGGGCCCCAGAGAGGTCGGGGTGAAAGGCTTTCCCACCACTTTTCAGGTGAAGTGGAGCAGACATGGCTGGAACACGCCTGGTTGTGGCCACACCATGGGGGGCCGGGACCCCCGACCTTCTGACTCCAACATCACACTCCTTCCTCAACACCAGCTACCTAAGGACAAGTGACATCCTGTAAGTTTCCTAAATGTAACGTGCACACGTCTGCCTCTGTCGTCTCGTGTGGTCCTGTCACAGACATTTTCTAGCTGTGACCTCTGCAATGGGATGCGGTGTGGAGCTGGAGGCCAGCAGGCAGGCCAGGATGAGGCCTTTATGTTGGGCTGTAATGAGGCCCGTCACACATTCACACCGAAATCCAGCTGCGGGGCGCTCTGTGGAGATGAAACCCAGGCCATCTCAGGCTGCCGGGCCGGGAGCACCAGTGGGTGCTCCCTGTTGCTCTACTTCCCTCCACCCACCCACAGGACCTGGAGGCCCCTCCCGCCCCCTGTGGGACCACAGGCACCCCCAGCAGCCCCGACGTAAATCACAGGGAGGAACAGAAAGTTTCCCGTGGGATTGCCCCGAGAAGTGTTGTCTTTTCCCAGGAAATATATTTGACAGCAGATAAAGGGCTGTACTGAAAACAAACTTNCCTGGAGGCCCCTCCCGCCCCCTGTGGGACCACAGGCACCCCCAGCAGCCCCGACGTAAATCACAGGGAGGAACAGAAAGTTTCCCGTGGGATTGCCCCGAGAAGTGTTGTCTTTTCCCAGGAAATATATTTGACAGCAGATAAAGGGCTGTACTGAAAACAAACTTCCCGATGCTGCGTTTGCTGTCACTGCTTGCACGTTCCCTCTCTGCTCCCCAGACTCCTTCCCCACCCCCCACACTCATGCATCTGAAGACGCCACACTGGAAAACTCCCTTTGGGGTAGATTGACTTTCTGGAAAGCCTCCCTCTCTGGAACTACCAACCCCCCCTGGTTATCTTCTGGGCTAAGCATCCTCAGACCCCACTACCTCTCCCAATGGACCAAAGCCTTAGCCTTGCTCACAAGTGTCCCAGGGAGGGACATCTCTTGAGACAAGCCTCCTTTGGAGACTTCCTGTGAATAGTGACCCTGATGCCTAAGAATGTGGGACCAATCCTTAACTCCTGGCTCAGTTGCAGCCAGTGTCAAGGGCAACAGAAGTAGCAGCCAGCCTCCTCCTGGCCCTCATGGAAGGAGCTTGCCAAGCAGGCCGCCCAGGCCCCCAGCATCCCAGCAGGGTTGGGCCAGAGATTCCATCTCGCCTGCCCTTTCCCATCCCAAAGATGTGGACGAGTGTCTGAAGATAAACAACCAGTTTCTAGAAGAGTTCCACTGGGACCTCAGAATAACCAGTTTGAGTGTTCTGTGGCAAGTAGGACAAGAAAGTCCATCTCTGCTTTTTTCCAAGAAGCCCTCCTTGGCCTGCCCACTTCACAGTGAAATTATCTCTTTACATTTGGGATGTTCGTCGCCTGCATCACTCATACATGACTCCTGGGGACATTTGCTTGTTGATGACTTACTTGCATTTGCCTAGCAATGTGCTGGGTATTTTGTATATATGCTTTTATTTTAATGTTCCCTACATCCCAAGAAGTAGATCATACGGGTTTCTCCAATAGCTCAGTGGTAAAGAATCTGCCTGCCAATGCAGGAGACTCAGGTTCGATCCTTGGTTAAGGAAGATCCCCTGGAGGAAGAAATGGCAACCTGCTCCAGTATACCTGCCTGGGAAATCTCCTGGACACAGGAGCCTGGCAGGCCGTAGTCCATAGGGTCACAGAAGAGTCAGACACGACTTAGCAGCTTAACCACAACAACATCCCAAGAAGAAGGTTTGGTCATCCCCACTTCAAAGATGAGCAAAGTTAAGGTTCATGACCATTTGGTTTCCCAATGACACACAGACCAAGATTTGAGCCCAAGTCAGTGACAGAAGGGTTGGGGCCAGCAGTGTGGGTTCTATGGCTCTGCCAAGCAAGTGGGGTCCTCACTCCTGCAATGACTCCCTTCTGCTCCCCAGATCTGGGCTGTTCTTCCTGCTGAAGAGGGGTTGCAAGGACCAGGGTGACTCCTTTGGTCTATAAACCTTACCATGAGCAAACTGCCCAGCCAGCAGATGACTTGTGAAGACCCTAGTCCTCGCTCTGCACCAGGGCTCCACCTCTTCCTCCTCCAGGCAGCCCTCCCACGTCTGAGCTGGGACAGCTAGTAAAATGCAGTTCCCCTCCATTCATGAAAAGGGCCCCAGCTGAGTCCTAACAGAGACCCAGGATGGCTGTCCAAGAGGGCTTACAACACTCTCTGGATCCCTTCCGTGCTGAGAAACCCAGCTGGCTGACATTCTTCTCCCAGTGCTCGTAAAGTACAACAATTAAGAGGAAAGGGCCTGGCACTCACTACGGGCTTGGGGTGGAGCATAGCCCAGCTCTGCAGACACTGCCCAAGGCCCTTGGCGACCTCCCCACTCTGCCCCCCTGCACCCCTTTGCCCCAGATGACAG
>SJYA01009941.1:0-13585 GCA_006410615.1 Neotragus moschatus
CCAGTACCTATGGGAAATTACTCTAGTAAAATTCACATGCTATTTAGGATTTTAATGTTTTTTAAAAATGCAGTCTCACCTGGCAGTTTTCATGAGCTGAACTCAAATATCACTTTCATCCTGAGGTGAGGAAAATTAGTTCTTTTCTTTCTTTCTCCTTTACCTTTAACTTCCCCCTAAACTTTTACTCCACTTAGCACTTTTAAAGTCTCCATAACATATGGAGAAACCATTTCTTTGTGTAAATGTACAAAAATCATGATTTTAACCAGTTAGTTTTGAAGAATAAAGTTAGAAAGCCAACGTTAGAAATTTCTGTATTTTCTCAGACTTCAGGCTTATAAAGGAAAAGTTGTTTTTAGTTAGTCAGTTTGCATTTATGTAATGGATAAAATCTTTATGACATTTTTCTTTATTCAATACTTATNGTACAAAAATCATGATTTTAACCAGTTAGTTTTGAAGAATAAAGTTAGAAAGCCAACGTTAGAAATTTCTGTATTTTCTCAGACTTCAGGCTTATAAAGGAAAAGTTGTTTTTAGTTAGTCAGTTTGCATTTATGTAATGGATAAAATCTTTATGACATTTTTCTTTATTCAATACTTATGTGTACTCTATATATCATTTAAAAAATATATCTATTCTATAGAGTATTAGCAAAATCAAAGACTATTTTGACTTTCCTTATGAATGACTAAATGTAGATTTTGGGGGATGAGACCCTTTTATATTCCTAAAAATAATTGACAATACATATATCCCTGCATGTGGGACTTCCCTGATGGCTCAGTGGGTAAAGAATCTGCCTACAATGCAAGATACACAGGAGACAGGGATTCGATCACTGGGTTGGGAAGATCCCCTGGAGAAGGAAATGGCAACCCACTCCAGTATTACCGCCTGGAAGATCCTGTGTATGGACAGAGGAGCCTGGTGGGCTACCATCCCTGGGGTCAGAAAACTGTACAAGACTTAGCGACAGGGGTAAACCTTCATGCATATGCTTTGATTAAGGAAGGAGATATTATACTGAAAGTGAAATTATTGCAAAACTGAGACATGGAAAGGACTCTGATGCTGGGAAAGATTGAAAGCAGGAGGAGAAGGGGACGACAGAGGATGAGATGGCTGGATGGCNCTCCAGTATTACCGCCTGGAAGATCCTGTGTATGGACAGAGGAGCCTGGTGGGCTACCATCCCTGGGGTCAGAAAACTGTACAAGACTTAGCGACAGGGGTAAACCTTCATGCATATGCTTTGATTAAGGAAGGAGATATTATACTGAAAGTGAAATTATTGCAAAACTGAGACATGGAAAGGACTCTGATGCTGGGAAAGATTGAAAGCAGGAGGAGAAGGGGATGACAGAGGATGAGATGGCTGGATGGCATCACTGACTCAATGGACATAAGTTTGGGTAAAGTCCGGGAGTTGGCGATGGACAGGGAGGCCTGGTGTGCTGCAGTCCATGGGGCTGCAAAGAGTTAGACACGACTGAGCAACTGAACTGAACTGAACTGAGACATATCTCTTTTAAATACTTAAATTATTTAAAATTCTATTTAATGAAAGTGTATCAAAATTGTATTATACCTTTTTTCTTCATAATAGTTTATTATCTGGTAATGTAGAATAAGATATTTATGAAGTGTGGAATGTATATCATTATGAATACCATGGATGTGTCCTGCTAACCTCTAGAGCTGTTGTGAAACAGAACTCTGCACACGAATGCTTAGTCATGCTCGGCACCATCCTTTTCTATTTAGTATTCTGAGAATGCCTCCATTCCCTTCCTATGGAGTAATAGGGACAGATGTTGTGGCGTTCTCAGCCTAGCTCAAGTTTTGATTACTCAACTTCTGAGTGTGTAATTGCACTGTGGTGGGTAAAGATGATGGGAACCAGAGCAATGAAAAGTGGAGTGTTATCATGTTTCATGAGATTTAAAAAATACACACACAACTCAGTTGTTAGAGTAATACACTGGTGTACCGTTTGATGTGTATGTATTTGTGTGATTACTTTTCACTGGATGTATCCTTTATCTTACACT
Organism: Neotragus moschatus; assembly: GCA_006410615.1. Lineage (NCBI taxonomy): Eukaryota > Metazoa > Chordata > Mammalia > Artiodactyla > Bovidae > Neotragus > Neotragus moschatus. The sequence continues at coordinate 2,059 of SJYA01009941.1, forward strand.
TGTATTAACCTGTGAGTAGTTATACTTTTAATCATGATTATTTCTTGAGTAGGGATATAAGGCAAGCCATGATGTTAAATGATGTGATAATAAAAAAAAATACTATGCTTCTAAATGTCTTCCAATTGTGAATTCTGCACATGTGACTTTAAAAAAAGCACTAACGGTGCTGCTTAAATGATTCACCATCATGCTCAAATGAGTATCCTTAACTTGGATAGTGAAAAATTTATGAAACTGAAGCGTTTGAGATGTTTTAGGGAACCATGACCCAAAGTCATATATCATGAGAATTGCGTTGTCTTGTTTGTCATGGTATATGTGCTTAGACTAGTTAGATAACCTAGTTTCTAGCTATTCTTGACAGCTGCATTTCACTATAAATTTTTCATTTGTGTCTACAAGTGAGATTTGAATTCATTCTGACTGGTAGCGATAGCTTATCAAACAGATACTAAAAAGAGAGGAATAGAAGTCCTGAACTCCTTCTGACACTTCGAGATGCTGAGGAAGTGTTAGCCTATTAAATCTCAGATATCTCAAGTTTAACAATGAAAACAGTCTTTTTTACTGACACATACTTCAATAAGTGTATATATATATATATATATATATATGTATATATACTTTTAATGGCATTCTTATAAACTAGAAAATGTTCTTTTTAAAGGAAATGTTTGAACGGCTTTCTGAAATTCCAGAGGATAATGCTTTATGAGCTTAAAAACACCAAAAGACTATTGTACCAATATGATATTGTCTTTATTATTATTGGGTCAGTTTTACATCACAGATAGCAACAGATTTTGTATATGATCCTCACATGTGGTATTAAAACATTCAGTCCTGGGGACTTCCCTGGCAGTCCAGTGGTCAGGACTCTGCACTTGAACTGCCATTGCTGAAGGTGGGGGTTCAGTCGCTCACTGGGGAATCCTGTGAGCTGTGCGACGTGGCCAAAAAAATGAAGTTTCAAAGTGAAATGACTTTTAAAAAATTGAGTACTTCAGACTTTTTGTAGTGATTGTTTCTCTTTTCCTTTCCAGTTTTCTTTGTTGCTCCCTTTTTACCGTGTCTATATGTTTCATCTTGGGAATTGTCCTCTAATTCTTACCCCACCATCTGACATTCTTGATCATTTTCTTGTAATGACTTTTAAAGACACATTTTATAAAGTTTTCAGTTTGAGTTATTTTGACCATTGATTACCCTTTTTATAATTACATACATACTTTTAGATCTAAACAAAGCCATTTTTTTCTATTTCTTCTTCTTAAACTACAGATCTTCTTCGACTTATGATAGAATAAATCCGTCATTTATTTAATCCAGTAAATCAATACTAAGTCAAAAATACAGTAAGTTGAAAATTTATTTCGTACATACATCTAATCTACCAAATATAGCTTAGTCTGCTGCTGTTGCTGCTGCTAAGTTGCTTCAGTCGTGTCCGACTCTGCGACCCCATAGACGGCAGCCCATCAGGCTCCTCTGTCCTTGGGATTCTCCAGGCAAGAATACTGGAGTGGGTTGCCATTTCCTTCTCCTAGCCTAGTCTAGCCTACCTTAAACATGGTCAGAACACTTACTTTAGCCTACATTGGGCAAAATTATCTAACATAAAGCCTATTTATATAATAAAACATTGAATATCTCACATAATTTATTGAATACTGTACTGAAAGAGAAAAAGAGTGATTGTTAGAGTATCATTAATGCTTGGCTGATTGGGAGCCTGGGTCAAGGAGAGTATTATACTGCATATCAGCACCTGGGGAAATATCAAAATTCAAAATTAGAAGTATAGTTTCTACCAAATGCATATCTTTAGTATCATGGTAAAGTTGAAAAATTAAAAATCATATGCTGAACTGTGGTAAATTGGGGACTATCTGTACTTCTAGTGCCACAGAAGTTTTATCCAAATTCTGAGTGAATAAGGAGGAAAAAAAGTCATTTTTGCATTCATTCAAAAACATATTGATTGAATATCTATCAAATACCACGGCACTGGACTTACACCTTCAGTGGGACTTGATTGTTATCATTCTACTTATTCTGATTTTTTTCTTGAATAGTGATTGATTCATTAAAGGTTGAAATTTAGTGTTACCTGTAATTTTGCAATTGGCATTGTAATCCCAGTAATCTGTTTCTTTAGTTATTTGAGAATTTTCTTTATGCACCAAATATGTGCTGCTTAAGAGTGGAAAATCTTTCTTAAGAGTATTTCTTTATTGAAGAAGGGAATGCAGTCTGTTGCAGCTTTGTTATGAAATCAGACATTCTCCATCAGATAGATTAAGAAATGAATGTTTGATTTAAAATAAAAACTGACAAGTACATTTTAAAGATAAATGAAATACATGAAAATGAAGTGTGAGAGGGTACAGTTGTGGGTGGTATTCACTAGAGCATTCTAGGTTTTAAATAGATGTGTGAAGATCATGATTTGGGGAGTACATATTTGAGGTACCGAGCATTGGGACCTCCTGTATGCTCCTGTATTATTCATGTGAGTGGGTGGTTCTTAGAAAAGGCAGACCCCGGAGTGGATGAAAGCAGGTCTGGTCCTCAGAGTGAAGCAACCAGTGTAAGCGTTACTAGAACACCGGGCAGCCCAGAGGGCCCGATGTTTCACGACTGAGCCCGTGGGGAGTAAGGGGCACAGAGCGAGAAAGCTGGGCAATTAAGGGCAAACCTGGGAATTTAGCTTCTGCCCTTGGCTCTCTGGAGGGTGACTCTGAGGTAAAGTATTTCAATCTTTGCTTCATTGTGGCACACAGATATAAGGCTACATGCCAAATTCATTAGTTTTTAAACAGTTATGCAAAAGTGGTAACATGGTAACATCCTTAAATTGCCACTTAGGATTTACGTCATTTGATATCATTAGGTCATAGATTTGCCATTTTGTCAAGATCTTTCAAAGAAGAGAGAGTCTATTCATTAAAAAAAAAAAAAAAGTAATCTGATATCTGTAGATACTTAATAACTACCGGGGATGGGGACCATGGGTGGGCACATGGGCATAGGAAATGTGCGCATCTGCAGCTGAGTAATGAACTTGAAAGATTGTGTGTGGGCGTAGATTGATGCCGCAGGCAGATTGATTTTTTTTTTTAATATTACAAGTTTAGGATTGACAATTAAGAGGCACACATGTTTTTCAGGTTTGCTATTTTAAATGCACAGATTTCCAAAGTTTACATTTATTAACAAATTTCTAATCAAGTAGTTCAACTCCAGTTCAAGTTAAATCCTTCCTTATATTTCATGTCTTAGGCCATGGAGTTGAGAATTTCTGAATGATAAAGTATGTCTTGGGTTAAATAAAGTTTTAGAATCCCTGGATACTCTTCATTCCTAAGGGATAATTANTTAAATGCACAGATTTCCAAAGTTTACATTTATTAACAAATTTCTAATCAAGTAGTTCAACTCCAGTTCAAGTTAAATCCTTCCTTATATTTCATGTCTTAGGCCATGGAGTTGAGAATTTCTGAATGATAAAGTATGTCTTGGGTTAAATAAAGTTTTAGAATCCCTGGATACTCTTCATTCCTAAGGGATAATTATTGTGTTCGTAGGGATATGCTCAGTTGGGAGATAAATTCATCTTGTCTTAAAGTGTCTTGTTTGTTTCTTGATTTTTATCTCCTCCTGTAACATATATCTCCAGAGAAAAAAGAAAATGTTTAAGGCAAAAAATAAATAAGTAAAAAGCCCTCTACGTAAGTGGATCCAAGTGAATGGAATTTAATGCACTGCTGTAAATTTACTAGTCCAGAGATTACTATAAATACCCTTTGGTGAAAATATTGCTGTAGCCATTTCATTTAGTTCTGAAATTCAGTATAGCTGGGGTATCTACTGGTGTAAATGATATGGCTGTCTTTATTTAAAATAAGACCAAACAAAATTAATCAAACAAAAAAGGATCACATCTTTTAAAACAACGCATTTTCAATTATATATTAAGACATTTAAAATAAATAATTTAAATATCTAAACTAAAACATCTAATATTTAATTTAAATTCTTAGTTAGTTTAAATATTCAATATCATGTATCAGTACCACTAAATAATTTTCTTTTTATCTTGTACATGTTTAATATAATTTATTATTGGCCTTACCCACAGGTTAATCACAGAACTTGTGCACATAACTTTTAAATTTTAACTAAAAAATCATATTTCATTTTAGTTTTAACATAATGCTGAGATATTTTGAAAGTTAAAATAAGACTGTTAAGTAATCTTTCATGTTGAATCATTATTGCATAATTCATTATGTAAGCCACTTGCAACTTTTCTAGTAATTAAATGAGCTAAACAAAATATCACAACTTCAAAGGAGTTTTGTGATAGAACAGCCCAGGACCTCATGTGGAGCGAGCTGTGGACCATGTCTTTGAGTCCTCCTATTCAAGAATGTGTAGTGGCCAGAAAAATAAGCAAAGCTGTATGTGGAAAGGATAGGGAGTGGCTATATATTAATGGGCATTTTTAAAGGAAAATTATTTTGTAATTCAGCCAGTTAAAAGAGCTTCTGATCATTAAGGTGCACATTTTCATTAAATACTAATCCCTTGTTGGAAAAATAATTATTTGCATTAATTCATATCTGATCTTTATTAAAGAACTGCATTTGGTACATTTCAGATTTAGGTTCAGAAAGTACTGGGTATAATAATATGTTTCTAAGTCAGAGAAATAAATTGCTTGTTTTAATAAATATCTCCAGTACCAGAGTGCTCTTTTATTAACATTTTGGGGATGTTACATAAAATACCATTGTGTTGTACATTATATGCCTGTAAACATTCAAGAGAACCAAGTGAGGTGTTCAGTTTGCTAGTGAAATGATCAGTACATGTACACTGAATGCATTTTAAAGCTCAGGATCTGTGCAGTAGTATTCAGAGAGGATGGGTGCAGAGGTATCTGCTAAGGATAAACAAGGAAAAAAACAACAACAATAAGTTAATAAATTGAAGTTTTATTTATAAACCTAAGTGAAGAATTTTTTAGCTTAAGTGGGGCCGCATGCCTCTCTTTACAAGATTAATGGTCAACTGTACTTGAGATGGACAAGCATATTTTAATTTGACATCCATTGATATCTATAATGGGCTTCATTGGTGAAGAATCTTCCTGCCAAGCAGCAGAAGCGAGTTTGATCCCTGGATCTGAAAGATCCCCTGGAGAAAGAAATGGCAACCAGCTCCAGTAGTCTTGCCTGGGAAACCCCATTTGGAAGGAGCCTGACAGACTGCAGCCCATTGGGTCTCAAAGAGTCGGACACAATTTAGCAACTAAACAACCACCATCACCAATATCTATAATGAAAGACATAGGCTTTCAAACAAACAAGTGATGAATATTGATAGGAGTTGCATAAGTAGGAACCTAGTAAATACCTTTCTACAGTTTTTCTTAAAGGCCAGCTGTGGTTAATTTTTAAGCTCTCTTTCCCACACAACATGTTTTTTGGATATAGACATTCTGTGCATGGATAATAAATATGTAATCCCCCATCCTGATAGAATATTTTTAAACCTAGAAGAATGTAGAACAAACCTAATTGCTCAGTGTTAGAACCCAAAGAAAATTTAGTAAAAAATCACTAGCATTTCCTCTTATGTACCCCATCACTTTGATTGGGCTTCCCTTGTGGCTCAGCTGGTAAAGAATCTGGCTGCATTGCGGGAGACTTGGATTTGATCCCTGGGTTGAGAAGATCTCTTGGAGAAGGGAAAGGCTACCCACTCCAGTATTCTGGCCTGGAGAATTCCATGGACTATATATGGTCCATGGAGTCTCAAAGCGTCAGACACGACTGAGTGACTTTCACTTCAGTCACTCTGTTTAGAAATAGGATCAGACTCCGTGTATTAAATTACTGATGATGGAGAGCTACTTTTGTATATTGCAGCTGGAATACTGTATCTTACAATTAGCATATTCTGTTTTTTCTCACTTACTTTCAAGACAGAGTCAACTAAAGAATTAGATATTTATTCAGTACTTTAGAGAAAAGAAACATGTGACTATAGATAAGGTTTCTGGGAACCCAAGCATAAGTGTAAGGTACATAAAGACTTTCTTTTCCTTACTGCTCATATTGTCTCTCATTTTCTCTAAATCTTGCTCTTAGGTTTTGCAGTTCGACACTTTGCCATCTATCTAAAGCGAAAGCTAATGATTATACTGCAGTGCGAGCTCATTAGAGTCGGGCTCTGCTTGTGTTTATACTCCTTCGCTCACTTCTCCCCAACCCTTGTCACTGCATAGTGTGGAATACAGTGCGTGTGCGTGCTAGGTCGCTTCAGTTGTATCTGATTCTTTGGGACCCTATGGAGCCTGCCAGGCTCCTCTGTCCATGGAGTTTTCCAGGTAAGAATACTGGAGCGGGTTGCCATTTCCTCCTCCAGGGGATCTTCCCGACCCAGGGATCGAACCCCCGTCTCCTGCATTGGCAGGTAGGTTCTTTACCACTAGCGTCCTAGCATCCTAGGTTCTTTACCACTAGCATCCTAGTGGTACCACCAGCTACCATTGCACCTGGGAAGCCCAATGCAGTGCATAGTAGGTGCTTAAAAGACTCGATGGCCAATTGATTGATTGATTGATATGGTTAGATTATAATAATAGTTGGTGACATATACCAGTGTCCAGGAGGGAATAAATGGAGTACCCATCTGTGGAGGCCAGGCGAGAGTGTGTTTTAAGTTATGTGTGATGTGTGATCTCCTTAAGCTGTTCTCTCAGCATGTGCTGACGTAAGTATCTCAGACAGGCCTTGAGCAGACTTTAGCCATGTGAAATATGGGACAGAGTTGCTCCTGGACACGTTCTTATTACAGAGAGAGCTGAAATAGAGGTCTGCACTTGCAGAGAGACATTGTATCTGCTGCTGCTGATTGACACGGTGGAGCATATGTTTAGGTGGGGGAATTAAACTGCCTGACGTTTTGTTTGTCTTTACTTAGGATATAGATAGGTCAGTGAATCTCCGCCTGGACGTCACATTAATATTCCAGGGCTTCTGTTAAAAACCTGCCACTGTCCTGACCCTACCCAAGACAAGTTAAATCAGAAGTTCTAGAGGCTGAGCCTGGCATCATTTATTTTTAAAAGCAATTCCAATGTGCAGTCGTTTTTGAGATAGTTTGAAGTTTTGCAGGAACTGACGTGGAAAGAGGAGAAACGGTGAAGAATATACTTTCTACCACTCACGCTGTTCTCATTTACTTGTTTAGAAGGCTGCATCACTGTTCAGTAACAATGGAATATAAACCATTTATGCAATTTAAATATTCTAGTAGTGAAATTGGAGAAGGAAATGGCAACCCACTCCAGTTTTCTTGCCTAGAGAATCCTGTGGGCGGCCGTCCACGGGGTCGCACAGAGTCGGACACGACTGAAGCGACTTAGCACTAGCAGCAGTAGTGAAATTAAAAAGAGGAAGAGTTTGAAATAATTTTAATAGGACCTATTATGTGGCCCAATAGATCTTATTATTAAAACATGTAATTAGAATAGGAACATTAAAAGGGATATTTTACAGTCTTTTCCCCCTTGTATCAAGTGTTTTAAATTCAGGATGTCTTACAGCTTCATAGCACTGCTTGATTTGAACTGACTACTCTCCAAGTGTTCAGCCATCATGTGTCCAGTACATTCTATACTGGACAGAACAGATCTGGAGGGTAAAGTGTTGGACCAGGAGACCTAAATGTAGTGTTGGTTTTGCCACTGACTACTCCTGTGACCTTGGACAGTTCACTATTCCTCTCTGTTGGACTTTGTGTCCTTCATGTTTACTGTGGGGGGGTCAGCAGTTGGTCTAAATTGGGAGTTTTCTCATTTTACTCCAAAGAGCCCCACTATTTTGTGAGCACACTTTAACAGCCATCATAAGGAAGAAGGGAAATAAACAATCTGCTTTAGGCTCTTGTTTCCTTTGGATATCCTTACATTTCTGGGTGTCATTTTGTTTGAGGAAACAAACAAAACCTTTAAAGCCAAACCAAGATTTGAAAAATCACTTGGTTCAATGTTTTCTTATGCCTGTGGTTCTCTCTTGTCAGCATTTGTAGGACTAGTCCAGGAAGAGGTCAGGCAGCAGGTATCTTCCTTTTCCTTCCAGTGAAGGGAGGTGTCACCATGACAGTGACTCATGAATATTTCTTGTCAAATTGTAGGAATTCCTTCAGTAGTGGTCACAGTGGCTCAGAGTTGAGAAACAGAACGTCAGGTACCTGTGTCTATCACAGAGTGGTACGGATCACCTGTGGCTACTGAGGCAACCTCATAGTTGTGTAAAACAGACCTCTAGCCCAACTCTCAGGGGACCCTGACTCTGAGGTGTGGTCCACACAGTCAGCCAGAACCCAGGGCTAGGAATACTCTGGCTACAGGCTTTTTTGACTTGGAATGAGTTTCTCTACTGGTGAATGCGTAATTGACAAGACCTCCAATAATTGTTACATAGATGCCAATGTTGGCTGCATGTGACTTTGGTTCCTAGACTTTTAACCTTCCTCCCTATCAGACAGCAAGGCTTCCCAGGGGGCTCTAGGGGTACGGAATCTGCCTGCCAATGGAGGAGACACGGGTTTGATACCTGGGTTGGGAAGTGGCAACCCGCTCCAGTGTTCTTGCCTTTGACAGAGGATTCTGGCAGGCTACAGTCCATGGGGTTGCAGAGAGTTGAGCACAACTGAGAGCACACACGAACACATGTACTCTATCAGATAGATGGACACTCTGGAGGCATCAACTAATAGGAAAGAGACAATATCGTATCCTATCCACTGGAAGTGAGTCTTTGACAGATTTCCACAGTCAGTGACATGGGAACACAATCCTAGTCCAGCATGTTGTCTGCATTTAAAGACTTCGTAATTTGTGGCAGGAATCAGTCAAGGACTTACATGTCCCATATTTTAGCTACTTCGCTTTTATTTGACAACAATAACAAAAAAGACACTGAGTGGGAATTATGAAGTAGGGAAAGCTGAGAAGGTTTCTGGTTATTTTTAGGATGCTTCTAAGAAGTCTTTGGTGACACCATATTCTTAACAGGCAATTTTAAGAAAATTGTTTTGGAGTCAGCCCGAACATCAACAGTTATTTCAGAATTTTTATTAGCATGCGCAAACTTAAATCTTCCAATCTTGGCCTGCTCATGTATCACTGAAAGCAACTTGTGGTCATACTCAAAGCAAAGGAGGGAAGGGGTAATCCCATTTTGTTGTATTTCAGTCTCTCAGTCGTGTCTGATTCCTTGCAACCCTATGGACTGCAAAGGCTTCGCTGTCCTTCACCATCTACCAGATCTTGCTCAAACTCATGTCCATTGAGTCAAGGTTGAATGATGCCATCCAACCATTTATTCTCTGTCATCCCCTTCTCCTCCAGCCCTTGGTCTTTCCCAGCATCAGAGTATTTTCCAATGAGTAGGCTCTCCACATCAGATGGCCAAAGTATTGGAGCTTCAACTTCAGCATCAGTCCTTCCAATGAATATTCAGGGTTGATTTCATTTAGGATTCACTGATTTGATCTCCTTGCTGTCCATGGGGCTCTCAAGAATATTCTTCAGCACAATTCAGAAGCATCAACTCTTTGGCATTCAGCCTTCTTTATGGTCCCTCTCACATACATACATGACTACTGGAAACACCGTAGCTTTGACTATAAGGACCTTTGTCAGCAAAGTGATATCTCTGCTTTTTAATATGCTGTCTAGGTTTGTCATAGCTTTCCTTCCAAGGAGTAAGTGTCTTTTAATTTCATGGCTGCAGTCACTGTCTGCAGTGATTTTGGAGCCCAAAGAAAATACAGTGAGTTAATGGAAGAAATGTTTTCTAAGCACATTGGACTGTTTGGTCCATGAAGTTTTTGTTCAGTATTTGGCACAGGTCTGTTTGTAGGACGCTGGGTGAGAAGAGAAAGCAAACAAATGTGACCTTTGGATGGCTGATATTTTCTTTATGAAGCCAAAAGGTGCACAAATACACAAATATTAGCCCACTCTTAGTTTTGTCCTAGAAAACTTCTCTCTGNGACTGTTTGGTCCATGAAGTTTTTGTTCAGTATTTGGCACAGGTCTGTTTGTAGGACGCTGGGTGAGAAGAGAAAGCAAACAAATGTGACCTTTGGATGGCTGATATTTTCTTTATGAAGCCAAAAGGTGCACAAATACACAAATATTAGCCCACTCTTAGTTTTGTCCTAGAAAACTTCTCTCTGGCTGACCCCATCTTGGTTCCCTGCAGGCCTTGCCATCTGTTTAATTGGTTAAGGAGCCCATCCTATCAGTGTCTCTATCATTTGATTGGAAATAGAGACCTCTGATTGGCCTTTTCCCTCTTTTTTCTCACTGCTGTTAATTTGGAACCATTTCCAGTATCTCAATGCAGGTGGCTTTACCTTCGCCAGTTACCTTAGGAATAGCAGTTACTGGCAGGTGAGAGACGCAGTGAAAGGTGGGAGCATCTGTTATTGCAGTGATCTTGGCCTTGGGAGAGTCTAGCGACTTGGAGAAAGTCTAATTCATGAAGGTCTTGCCCTACCTGGGGTGCTCTCTTTTTGCCTCTCACCTTCTTAAATGCTTCAGCTCTTTTTAACCTTTGATCCTTTAAAGTTTAATAAGGGCACTAGTATGTGGTGGTGCTAATGGTAAAGAATCTGCCTGCAAAGCAGGAGACGCAAGAGATATGGGGTTTATCCCTGGATTGGGAAGACCCCTGGAGTAGGAAATAGCAAATCACTCCAGTATTCTTGTTCTGGAGAATGCCATTGATAGAGGAGCCTGGGGGCCTACAGTCCACAGGACTGCAAAGAGTCAGACATGACTGAGCATCTGAACACATAGCACAGTGCGTGTGTGACAGAGACCCAGTGCCTAACAATAAACCAGCCTCCTTCCCTTGTATGTTCCTGTGGTTCTTACCTGACAGTTTTGCAGAGTCACTTAAACCTTGACAGTTGTCCTTAGAAACTCTCTAGAGGGTAAAAAAAAATCAACTCATGGTCTTACCCCAAGTGTCTTTTTGAAGTTTCCTCATTTCTACCCCTATGATACCTCTGGGGAATTTTGAGTAGCTGCCAGGTAAGGTGTTTTCTAATTTCAAACCTGATATAAAGACGCAGGTAAAGAAATGTGGCCACTGAAATGTTTGCACATTTTGTTAGGCAAGAAAAGGAGGGCAAAGAAACAAAATGAACAAAATACTCCCCAAGTGCCAGAAGTCTAATGACTTCATTTTTTCTTTTTTTCCTCTTCATTTAATTCTTGAACTTTCTTTTATACTCTGCTTGATGTTATGCTTTTTTTTTCTTTACTCTTTTTTTATGGTATGTGATTAACAGGTCTTTTATTTGTGGTAAATTAGAGCAAGCAATTAGTACGTATGCAGTATTCAGTACACACAATAAAAATGAAAGAAATTCAAAACCTGTATAAAACAAAACACTGGAGAAAAAAATCATACAACTTAAGAGATAAAGTGGG
>SJYA01009942.1:0-14217 GCA_006410615.1 Neotragus moschatus
CAAAGGTCTGTCTAGCCAAGGCTATGGTTTTTCCAGTGGTCATGTATGGATGTGAGAGTTGGACTGTGAGGAAGGTGAGTGCCGAAGAATTGATGCTTTTTAAAATCAAAAGCATGATAAGGATTCTGTACTGTTACATCATAATCCTGGAAGTTCTAATTAGGATAGGAAATTTTTTTTTAAAGGAAATAATAATTGAAAATGAAGAAATAAAATAAAAATCTCAAGAAATATGAAACTTTAACAAGTCAGATTAAAAAAAGTAATTCTGCACCTCACCTATTTTTAATTCTTTTTCTCTTTATTTAGCAACAAATAGAGGTATTTATTCTCCATTCAACTTCTCTTCCTCTTTTCTGCTAAAGTCAGGTAGAGAGCGATAACCAGTTTCCTATCTGCTCTATTCTTTCCCCACCCCTTCCTGTCCTTTACATTCTGTAAATGGCTACATTCATTGGCTGGACTCTGTGAAAGTCCATTCCAATTGAGGGCAATTTCCAAGATGGTCACCAAAATTACCTGAAACCGAGGTTGGATAATCTTCTGCAAGGGCTGGATGATAAGTGTTTGTAAACGATATGGTTTCTGTCACAAGTTCTTGACTTTGTTGCTGCAGCACAAAAGCAGCCACAGACAATACGTAAATAAATGCACATGACTGTATTCCAATAACACTTTTCAAAAACAGCAGCAAATTGCTAACCCCTGGCCCAGAGCAGGAATTCACAATTCTGGTTTCCAAGCCCCTTAAGGTAGCCCACATAATTTCAAAGGCTATTGAGAAACTTCAAAATTAGTGTTTTACTATTTATTGGCTGCACCATAGAGTCTCCAGAATCTTAATTCTCAAACCAGGGATTGAACACGGGCCCAGGGCAGTGAAAGCACCAAGTGCTAATCACTGGACTAGTAGAGAATTCCCCAGTATTTTTTCCTTAAATAAGAAGTAACCTGAAAAGAGACCTAGGAAATCCTAAGGACTCTATGTTTCAGTAATCATTTTTAATTTCCATGACTTCTTCCTCTTCCAGAAATTTGTTACAGTCTTGATCTGGCTCCCTTTCATTCTGTGACACTGTCAGCACATATTGTTTTAACTGTTTTTTGTTAGTATCACTTCACAATGAGGTCTTAAGAGAAAGAAGTAATGAACGCAAGTGATTTTTAACTCACTAGCCTGTATCAGAAATTACTTTTTACATTAAGATTTTGAATTCATTTAGAATTTTTATTCTATACTATGAGTGGTTTAACTGAATTGACTCTCATACAAATAACCAATTACAGAATGAGTAATTAAAACATTTTACTGAACTATGTTAAATTCTCATATATACATAGAACTGTAACTGTATTAACATTTATATTAATTTGAAATAGATTAAAAATCTTACCCAGTAAGGAATAATTCGATCAAATTTTCTATTCCCCGCTTGCCCCCAAGAAAAGGCCCTGTGCATTTTGTATCAAATTGATTTCCGGCTTTTTTGTTATTTGATTTGCCACGAGTTCAACACCAAATATTGCTAGTACTAGCATTATTTTATATAATATATACCCCTTGTGGAACCACCTTATCCAATTATCCTATGAATTCTAACAGTCTTTTCCTATAGATTTTCTGGGTATGTAATCATATAATCTAGAAGTAGTGATAATTTTGTCTTTTCTTTCCTAATAATTAGACCTCATTTCTTTTTATCTTATTGTTAGCTTGACTCAACTTCAAAATAATATTTTAACAACAGTGATCTTATTCCTGATTTTAATAGGAATGATTTCATAATTCACCATTTAAAAATCTTACTCTTAGATTTCACTAAATATTTTTAACATTTAGGTATCTTCCTTTTATTTAAAAATTTTTTTAGGAGTGGCTTCTAAATGACTTTTTAGCATGTTTTGATAACCCATCAGTCAGTTCAGTCGCTCAGTTGTGTCTGACTCTTTGTGACCCTATGGACTGCAGCATGCCAGGCTTCCCTGTCCATTACCAACTCCCAGAGGTTACTCAAACTCATGGCCATTGAATCGGTGATGATATCCAATCATCTCATCCTCTGTCTATCCCCTTCTCCTCCTGCCTTCAGTCTTTCCCAGAATTGGGGTCTTTTCCAAGTAGTCAGGTCTTCATATCAGGCGGCCAAAGTGTTGGCGCTTCAGCTTCAGCATCAGTCCTTCCAAAGAATACTCAGGACCGATTTCCTTTAGGATGTCTCCTTGCATCCTTGAATCTCCTTGCAGTCCAAGGGACTCTCAAGTGTTCTCCAGCACCACAGTTCAAAAGCATCAATTCTCTGGTGCTCAGCTTTCTTTATAGTCCAACTCTCACATCCATACATGACTCCTGGAAAAACCATAGTTTTGACTAGACAGACCTTTGTTGGCAAAGTAATGTCTCTGCTTTTTAATATGCTGCCTAGGTTAGTCATAGCTTTTCTTCCAAGGAGCAAGTGTCCTTTAATTTCATGGCTGCAGTCACCATCTACAGTGATTTTGGGGCCCAAGAAAATAGAGTCTTTCACTCTTTCCATTATTTCCCCATCTATTTGCCATGAAGGGATGGGATAGGATGCCATGATCTTAGTTTTCTGAATGTTGAGCTTTAAGTCAACTTTTTCACTCTCCTCTTTCACTTTTATCAAGAGGCTCTTCAGTTTCTCTTCCCTTTCTGCCATGAGGGTAGTGTCATCCGCATATAGGAGGTTATTGATATTTCTCCCGGCAATCTTGATTCCAGCTTGGCATCTTGCATGATGTACTCTGCATATAAGTTAAATAAGCAGGGTGACAATATACAGCCTTGACGTACTCCTTTCCCTATTTGGAACCAGTCTGCTGTTCCATGTCCGGTTCTAACTGTTACTTCTTGACCTCCATACAGGTTTCTCAGGAGGCTGGTAAGGTGGTCTGGTATTCTCATCTCTTGAAGAATTTCCCATAGTTCGTTGTGATCCACACAGTCAAAGGCTTTGGCATAGTCAATAAAACAGAAGTAGACATTTTTCTGGAACTCTCTAGCTTTTTCGTGAGCCAACGGATGTTGGCAATTTGATCTCTGGTTCCTCTGCCTTTTCTAAATCTAGCCTGAACATCTGGAAGTTCTTGGTTCACATACTGTTGAAGTCTGGCTTGGAGAATTTTGAGCATTACTTGGCTGGCGTGTGAGATGAGTGCAATTGTGTGGTAGTTTGAGCATTCTTTGGCATTGCCTTTCTTTGGGATTGGAATGAAAACTGACCTTTTCCAGTCCTGCAGCCATTGCTGAGTTTTCCAAATTCGCTAGCACATTCAGTGTAGCACTTTCACAGCATCATCTTTTAGGATTTGAAATAGCTCAATGGAATTCCATCACCTCCACTAGCTTTGCTCAGTCATGCTTCCAAAGGCCCATTTGATTTCGGACTCCAGGATGTCTGGCTCTAGATGAGTAATCACACCATCGTGGTTATCTGGGTAATGAAAATCTTTTTTCTATAGTTCTCCTGTGTATTCTTGCCATCTTTTCTTAATATCTTCTGCTTCTGTTAGTTCCATACTGTTTCTGTCCTTTTTGTGCCCATCTTTGCATGAAATGTTCTCTTGGCGTCTCTAATTTTCTTGAAGAGATCTCTAGTCTTTCCCAATCTATTGCTTTCCTCTATTTATGATAAAATATAACCATACAGTTCTTTTAATTTGCTGATTCTGTCAGTTACCATATTTTCTCATTTTGATCCATCCTCCATTCCTGCAATAAACCCTACCTGTTCATATTTTATTAATTTTACTACTTTGTTCATTGCTCAGTATTTCCTGGGAATTTTTTATGAAAGAAATCACAATATGACTGAAATTTTTACAGTATTTTAAATTACAGATTTAAATTAACCTTATGCTAATTTTATATCGTCTAGAATAGTTTGAAAAACAACTTATCTAGTCTTGGAAAGTCAGCTAGAATTCAGATCACAAGGTGCTTGTTTAGATGAAAGATTTTTGAGTATTTTAAATTTTCTTCTGTTATTAAGCCTTTTCATTCTTTCTTCATCCTCCTGTATCAATTTGATTCATTAACGGTTCACTCATAAATTATCCATTTCCTCTAGCTTTTCAAGTATAAGCAAAGCGCTGTACATAAGTCTCTTTAAAATTTGTCTCCTTTCCCACTCATGCTCTTTTTATCTTTTGTTCCTTTAGCCAGCTTTACAGGGTTTCTTCTATTTTACTCATCTTTAACTCCTCTCAAAATCCACTTTTAGTGGTATATATCCTTTCCACTATTTTATATTCTATTTCACTCATTTCTGAACTTACCTTTACTAATTATATTCTCTTATTTTCCACTGGCTTATTTTGTTCTTTATTGTTATTTAAACTGAGCAGTAATTCATTTACTGCCTTTATTTCCATGTTATCAGTTTCTTCTTTAATAATAATAATTTAAGGTATAACACTAAGTTTCTTCTCAGTATAGCTTTAGCCATATTTCACAGGTTTTAGTATGAAGTATTTTCCTCTTTATTTCTTGATAGTTTATAATTTCAATATTGACTTCTTCTTTGACTCAGGGGTACTTAAGATTTTTCTCAATTATTAGCTATATAAAATGACTTGTGAGTCATCTTTTTCTTGCCACTGATTTATTGTTTATTAGACTGACTGGAGACTGCTGCCTACAAATGCTATTATTTTGAATTTTTAAGTTTGCCTTGTAATCAAGAACATGACTAATCTTCATAAATATCTGACTGAAATTTTTAAAAAAGGAAAAAGTGTACAAAGTTGTAAAACAGGTATATAATATGCTAATACCTGTAGCATATTATTCAAATCCTCTGTGTATCTGCTAATCTTTCTACCTGATGAAATGTAGAAAGTCTACCATTTATTGCATATTTACAATAGGTCATGTAAGTGCCATGTACAAATCTGTGCGTGTGTGTATGTAGTTTAATCCTCACCAACTGTGACGTAGGTATCTCCTCCTATTTTAGAGTTAAAGAAGACGGGACTTCACAAATGGCAAGTAACTTTCCTAAAAACGCAGCTCAAATGTCTGAGCCACAATTTAAAGTCATATTTGCTCTCAATGCTCAAGCTCCTAGGACCATGCCCCTACCTCTACGTAGCTTTCACGATCTAGTGTGCTTAATGCCAGTCTTCGTTCCAAACTTATTTTCTATTAAGTTCCAAAATAACCCTTCTCTTTACCTAATTCCATCTTCACTCTTCCATACAAACTATTTTGTACTTCTGCTCAGAATTCATCTCCTTTTTGAATGCCCCATCCTCTTCCCCCTCTGCTTTGGTATACTTTAAAGCCCAATTCTGTTTCCTCACATAAAAACCTTCCTAAATTTGTATCACAAGTCATAGGGGAAAACAATCTTACTTAAAACTGGCCAGAAGAAAGGAGGGGGGGCAAAAAAATGAATTTACTCAGGAATTATTGTATGCTTAAAGAATCATATTGGCTATGACTATGATGTCAGCTACTAATGTTTAAATGTCACTTTAAATTGCTATTTTTTTTAAACAATAACAACAAAATCTGTCTCCCACAAGCCATTAATGAGTCTTCCTGCTAATTGTTCAGTAAATACTATACAACCTGGTTTAACTGCTTTCTAATTATTCCATTTTACTTTGGCAAGTTTTGTTTCTCACCTTTACTTTTTTTTTGGTATTACTTTTAAAAAATGTTTATTTTTTTAATTTATTAATTTTAATTGGAGGCTAATTACCATATCGTATTGGTTCTGCCATACACTGACATGAATCCGCCATGTTGTTCCCCACCTTTTAAGACAAGGTTTGGATCTCATAGTTTTGGGATTCCTGAGATACTCAGTGCAAGTCACAAAAAGATAAATACATGCAAGAATAAACAGCCAAGAGAGCAAAGAAGAGTAAAAAGAAGGCACAAATTCAGAGACTGTCGAAGATGACTTTCCCATTACAAAAGTACGATGATGGGTTTCTTTCTGTACAACTCAAATCAATAAACATTTGAAACCTAATTATTCCCAAGACACCAGGCAAATATTACAGGGAGGTTTTATGGGGTGAATCAGGTTTCCCAAAATATGTTGAGTCACAAGTAGCTAATCCCTGGAATTTGTGAAAAATGGCCTCACTTGGAAACAGGATCTTTGCAGACGTAATTAAATTAAGATAAGGTCCGATGGGATTAGGACTGGCCCTAAACCCAATGACTGGAATCCTTAAAAGTAGGCCCGGTGAAGAAACGAACAGAGACACGGGGAAAATGCCCAGTGACAATGGAGGCACAGACTGGAGTGAGTCAGCGGCAACCCAAGGAACGCCAGAGAATGCCAGCAACCACCACGAGCCAGGGAGAAGAGCGGGGAGCAGAGTCTCAGAGTCTCTGGAAGGTTTCAGCTTGGCCGACACTCTGATTTTGCACTTCCAGCCCCAGCACTGCGAGAGAACACATTTCTACGGTTCTGACCCACGAGTATGTGGAACTCTGTCACAGCAGCTCTGTGACACTGCAAAGACAAACTGGCATGCTCCTTATTCTCAGTATCTTGTGATCTAGCAAACGGATACTATGCCAGCAGAAAGGGGAAACAGGTTCCGTATACAAATAAATCGGGCATTCTCGTCTCATCTTACATTCCCTTGGCTCCTTTTAACTGCAGTCACTGCCGCACCAAACAGCTCACCGCAAGATATAAACTGGTAGCTCGCTGGCTGAACCAAGCATCCTTTGCTTTGTTCTAGGATCTCTGAGACACCCCAGTGTGGGTCCCCAGCATTCATGCATGTACAGCCTACGTGAGATGAACATGAGTTGGGACTAAAGGGGCATGGGAGCTACTACGTATAATCCTTCTTCTGCGGTAAACAATTTCATACTCCTCTCAAAGTCCCGGCTTTCCAAACTGTCTGAAGTGGTGATCAACTTGAGAACGCATACTGGCTGTACCTCTTCACTATTTAGCATTTTCTAAGCCACTACTCTTGTTCCTGGATCACTTCACAAAGCAAGAATTTCACACAGGTCTTGTCTCAAGATTCTGACTTACAGGAGACTCAGGCGTACAAATTGCTGTTGTTTGTCATTAAGTCGTGTCCAGCTTTTTTGCAGCCCCATGAACTGTAGCCCGCCAGGCTCCTCTGTCCATAGGATGGCCAGGCAAGAATACTGGAGTGGACTGCCATTTCCTTCTCCAGGAGATCTTCCCGACCCAAGGATCGAATCTGTGTCTCCTGCTTGGCAGGTGGATTCTTTACCACTGAGCCACCTGGGAAGGCCCAAGATACAAACAACCTACAATTCAAAGGCAAGTTAGGCTTCACGAGACTGACAGAGTTTACGAGAGTCACACCTTGCTGAGACAATTGGAGGTAACTGCATAAAAGTGGCCTGGAACCACACTGTGGCTAGGTAACATCCAGTGGGAGGAAGATGAGGTTTGGATATAGTACCCACAAAAAAAGGTATAACAAGACTAAAAGGTACAGCCACACTGCTTTAATGTTTCTCAGCTTCTATTCTAAACAATGTCAGAAGTAGTTAATATACCAACATAAACTAAATGATAATAAAACCAAGACTCTAAAAATAGCTAGGGGAACATATATTTCAATATTCTTCAATGGGTATCTGGTTACCATCTTAGTCATTATTATATACCATACTATAAACAAATTTGGTAAATGAAATGTGAGTTTACTCACAAAAGTAACATTCATTTACAAAAATAAAACTTAAAAAAAAAAACACTTCAGAGTTGCATGTGCACAACTAGAAAAAAAAAAAAGAACTGTATGTGTATGCCTACAGGACAGTAGTCCCACGAAGATGTGCATGTCCTAGTCCTGGAAAGCAGTGAACGCGTTACCTTACGTGGCTAAGGGGACTCTGTGGATGCAAACAAGTAAAGTTTCTTCTCTTTTTTTTTTTAATTTTATTTTTTATTTTTTAATTTTTTTTTCTGTCTCAGGTGTACATGAGTTCCCAAATCTTGAACCACCCCCCCAGAAGAAAGGCTAAAGTTTCTTAATATTGGGAAATTTTCCTGAATTATGTGGGGCGAGCTGCTGTAGTCACAAGGGTTCTTATAAGAAGCAACCAGAAAAGTCTGGGGCAGAGGAGATGTGAAGACAGAACCAGAGGGTCAGACAGCGGTTTACTGTGCTGCTTGCATAAAGGTGGAGAAGAGGCTATGAACCAAGGAACGCAGCTGGACTCTAGAAGCTGAAAGCGGCAGGCAAATGGGTTCACCAAACAGCCTCTGGAGAAAGCATAGCACTGCTGCTATCATGATTTTGGTCCCGTGAAAACCATTTCAGACTTCTGATCCCCAAGGTTGTAAGATAATAGATTTGGGCTGTTTTAAACACTGTTTGTGATACTTTGTTACAACAACGATATGAAAAATATCCTATAATCCAGTGATCCTTCTTCCAAAGATAAATTCCAGGGAAATCTCACCAGACATGAAGTGATCTTGAAATACATCCACAATTTCCTTGGCCTTATACCTTCAAGCACTGGAGCTTAATCCATCTCCTCTTGCGTGGTCTAGACTAAGTGACTCACTGCTAATGAAGAGAATAGGGCAGAAGTGACGGAGTACGACTTTCAAGACTGTGTCATGAAAGGCTTCCTTCCTGCTCTTTTTCTCTGGGATCACTGGGGGAAGCCAGTCGCAGTGACATGGAGACTCAGGCAGGCCCTTGTAGCAGCGCATGGCAAAGAAGTGAGGCCTTCTGCCAAAAGTCAGGAGAAACAGACTATGAGTGAGCCATCTAGGAGGTTAATCCTCCAGTCTAGTCAAACCTCCAGACGACTGCAGCCCTGACTAACATCTTAAGTAAACTTTATGAGAGCCATATAACCAATTATGACATTCCTGAATTTCTGCCCTAGAGAAACTCTAAAGCATTATTTCTTGTTTAAGCCACTAAGATTTGGGGTAATTTATTATATACTGATACGTTACTAAAATAGTCTACAGGAAGTCCCATACAAGGATGCATGCCATAGCAACGTTTGTGGTAAAAGAGATGTGGAAAAAAAACCTTAAGGATCTTCTCATCTGATAGATATTACAGAACATTAAATAGCAGACTTAGTACCACAAACTAGATGGACAGAAAGTAAAACAGATCTTAAAAACAGTATGGAGGGACTTCGCTGGCAGTCCAGTGGTTAAGACTCCACACATCTAGTGCAGGGGACATACGTTCACTCCCGGCAGAGAAACTAAGATTACACATGCTGTGTGCATGCGTGGGTGCTAAGTGACCTCAGTCGTGTTCAACGCTTTGCGACTCTCTGGACTGCAGCCCACTAGGCTCCTCTGTCCATGGGATTTCCCAGGCAAGAATAGTGGAGTGGGTTGCCATCCTCTCCTCCAGGGAATCTTCCCAACCCAGGGATGGAACCCACGTCTCCTGCATTGCAGGCAGATTCCTTACCAACGAGCCACCAGGGTAAGCCCCATGTTGCATGTGGTAGCCCCCCCCCCCCAACTTTTTTAAATAGCATTAAGAAAATAAAAAATAGTATTGAGTTAAAAATGTTAAAAAGTTATACAAATTAAAAACATAAATTTGGTACAATACTCCAAAGAAGCAAAAGTAGGAACCCAAATAGGTATTTCCACATCCGTGTTCAGAGCAGCATTATTCATAAAAACCAAAAGATGAAAGCAACCCAAGTGTCCATCAAAAAAATGAATGGATAAACAAATGTGGTACACACACACTGGAACATTCAGTTCAGTTCAGTCACTCAGTCGTGTCGGACTCTTTGCGACCCCATGAATCGCAGCACGCCAGGCCTCCCTGTCCATCACCAACTCCTGGAGTCCACCCAAACTCATGTTCATCGAGTCAGTGACGCCATCCAGCCATCTCATCCTCTGTCGTCCCCTTCTCCTCCTGACCCCGATCCCTCCCAGCATCAGAGTCTTTTCCAATGAGTCAACTCTTTGCATAAGGTGGCCAAAGTACTGGAGTTTCAGCTTTAGCATCAGTCCTTCCAGTGAACACTCAAGGCTGATCTCCTTCAGAATGGACTGGTTGGATCTCCTTGCAGTCCAAGGGCCTCTCAAGAGTCTTCTCCAACACCACAGTTCAAAAGCACCAATTCTTCGGTGCTCAGCCTTCTTTACAGTCCAACTCTCACATCCATAGATGACTACTGGAAAAACCATAGCCTTGACTAGACGGACCTTTGTTGGCAAAGTAATGTCTCTGCTTTTGAATATGCTATCTAGGTTGGTCATAACTTTCCTTCCAAGGAGTAAGCATCTTTTAATTTCATGGCTGCAGTCACCATCTGCAGTGATTTTAGAGCCCCCCCCCAAAATAAAGTCTGACACTGTTTCCACTGTTTCCCCATCTATTTCCCATGAAGTGATGGGACTGGACACCATGATCTTCGTTTTCTGAACGTTGAGCTTTAAGCCAACTTTTTCACTCTCCTTTTTCACTTTCATCAAGAGGCTTTTTAGTTCCTCTTCACTGTCTGCCATAAGGGTGGTGTCACTGGACTATTATTCAGCCTCAAAAAAAGGTGGAAATTCTGACAGATGTGACAACATGGATGAACTCTGAAGACTTATCTTATACGAGGTTCTAAGGGAAGTCAAATTCATAGGGAAAGAAAATGGAATGGTGGTTGCCAGGAACTCGGGCGGAGGAAATGGAGACTCAGTGCTTACTCAGTAGAGTTTCAGTTTGGGAATGTGAAAAAGAACTAGAGATGAATTGTACGATACATTCACAACAATAGTTAATGCCACAGAACTATATATACACCTAAAAATGGTTGAGCTGGTAAAAATACAATTAATAAAACCCTCATTAACTACAAAAAAGACACAAAATGCTGAACATTTCACAAGAATTAATGCATATTTAAGAAAACATGTGAATGAGTGCCTATAAGGGGAGTGGGAATAAAGGGATGAAAGCTTGCCTTTTGGGACTGATGATGTCATGATTTGATTTTCAAAAATAAATTTCAAGAACATACCTAATACTTAACAAGTGAGATGTCACCTATACCAAAACGAGAAATGATCTATGCAACTTTCCTTCTAACCTTACAGAAACCAAGAACCACAAATTATTGACTATTACAGCGAGAAGATCTAAAAATCACTTCATCTTTTACATTCAAGCCCCTTAATACTTCAAAAGAAATTTAATTTCAGAATTATCTGCTATTCCAAGCAGATTTTACAAGGCATTGTGTTTCAAACAACAAACTACCACATTCCTTGACGTCAGAAGACATTTTAGATAACATAAATCTTTAAAGATTGTAGGAGTAGCCAAAGCAGTGTTTTCAATGCAGTAGCAATAATATTTCAAATAGTTCTATTATAAGTTTATTGGAGGTTAGTCTCCATGTCTTGTACCTTTATATTGTCTGGCATTTAGTAGGTACTCAACTATGTAGCGGAGAAGGCAATGGCACCCCACTCCAGCACTCTTGCCTGGAAAATCCCATAGACAGAGGAGCCTGGTGGGCTGCAGTCCATGGGGACAACAAAGAGTTGGACACGAATGAGCGACTTCATTGTCACTTTTCACTTGCATTCACTGGAGAAGGAAATGGCAACCCACTCCAGTGTTCTTGCCTGGAGAATCCCAGGAACCGGGGAGCCTGGTGGGCTGCTGTCTATGGGATCGCACAGAGTCGGACATGACTGCACAGACAGCAGCAGCAGCAACTATGTAGTGAATGTATTTCCTCAAGTCATCTTGTCTACATCATATTACCCTATCCTATCCTGTGTACTAGGTGAAATTACACTCAGAGATTAGCAAAAAAACAAAGCAGGGGAGGTCAAAATTAAAGAAATCATTTAATATAAGAAGACTGCTACATTATGTGAGATTACTTTTAAAAATAGAGAAAATGGCAAAAATCTAAAGAGCAAGGCATGAAAGACTGCAATTAACAGCTTTGACTCACTTCACAGACGTGCTTAGGAATATTTAACTTCTGAACTCAATAGCTCAGTTCTGACCATATCAACTGTAAAAGTATTAGATGCTCAGTTGTGTCCAACATTTTGCAACCCCATGGACTGTAGCCTGCCACGCTCCTCCGTCCATGGAATTCTTCAGGCAAGAATACTAGAGTGGGTAGCCATTTCTTTCTCCAGGGGATTTTTCCAACCCAGGGATCAAACCCAGGTCCCCTGCAATGCAGGCAGTTTCCTTACCATCTGAGCCACCCATATTAATTAACAATGAATAATTTCAAAGACCACTAAAGCCAACAGTATAGCATTATATTAGGTATTTCATAATACATATAAAGGGAAAGAAATCAACTTTTTGTACTTTAGCTCTTTCTTATTTAATCCCCCTAAAATCTCAATCTAATACCGTTCTGTTTAGCACAAGTATTAATTTGGTTAATAAGATGACCTTTAAAAAGTATGCTATGAATGTCATTATGAAAACGGCTGCATCTCCACTTGCATAGCTACCACGTACTTTACAAAGCATTCCACACCATAGCTAAAAACTCAAAACCGGGATTTCTTTTTCATTCAGTGAATGATTTGTTGATTTATATTGCTTTTCAAGTAATTTCTGTTACATACTATTTTGTATGTTATGCAACAAGCGACACTATAAAATTGTTTTACAGAGTTAGAATAAGACAGAAGACTTACATTCTTTATGTCCCTATATACAATACATGACCTCGTATAAAGTCACAATATACGTAATTAGGAATAATCTGTCATGTAAAATGAAAATCATGCTACACCGAGCTGTTTAAGTAGTAAAACAAGATAATTTATATAAAATTAAGAACCATAAACTCTCAAAAACTGTACCAGAGTTCAAAAATATGAACAGCATTAGCTATTAAATTTCACTTAAATTTTTCTTTAACTTATTGGAAAACTGTATCAAAGGATCTTCCAGAAAATTCAGATATACTACAAAAAAAACAAACAAATTTCATTTTAAAATTTAATATAACATCTTTAATTCTAGGTACAGTTTTCGTCAGATTTTAAAGAGAGATTCTAAGGACTATTAACCCTGATATACATGATTAATAATTCTTACAGCAAAAATAGTTTTAAAAATAAAGAATGAAATTGCCTATTTATCAGTGAAAACCAGGCTAGTTTTCTTCAAGTTCAATTCCTTATCTTGAAAAAAATTTTCTAAAACAAAAATTAAAGGTTCTTTCAAGACTTTCTAATACGTAAACACTAATTAAGATACATTGACCCTGGAGTGCTTTACAAAGCCACTGCCGTCCTGATCAGAGAGCAGGGAGGTCTGACAAGCTGGCTACCATAAATATGCATAAAGAGAAGGCAGCATTTAAAACTATACTCAATCGGAAAACATGTTTTTAGACATTTAATGAAAGGAACAAAAAACAGTGCAATGAAAACGCTCGATATCAAAAGTATATGTTATGAGTATTCACAAGACAGAAATATATCCAAAAGAAAAATCATGGTGCTTTAATTTGAAATATTTCCCTATAGACTTTATTCAATGAGATCTAAAAGTAACCAAAGAGTAATATACTTAATACAGATCTTAAATATTAAGCCTACGAAAAAATTTATCACAACAATTTTTCCCAATCACATTATAAAGTGACTTCCTCTTGAACAACCTAATTAATAGCAGAAAGCTATGCTAACAAAGGGAAAGATCCACTGCTTCATCCATAATTTATTAAGATTTCCTACAGGATTTATTTGAAGCAAAGAATTTGAACATCTCTTCTGTGATACAGAATCAAAGTGTCTGATACATCCCACTGTCGAAACATTCATAGTCAGACATTCTTCCTACTTTAAAAAATCTAAATAATTTCTTCTATACAGATTGTAATTATAAACTATGGCTTTTTATAAAAAGACTTCTACCAACAGCATTGCCGCAAGGGTTCTTACTCCTCTGCAGTTATCATTTCAGCCTGGGTGGGAGAAAGCATCGCTGCAGTCATTTGCAAAAAGGCACTAGGGTTGTGACTTCAAAGTAACAAAGGCACTGGCATCTTTTTGCCACCCTGTTCACAGGCAGTTCACTCAGACCGTTTGCAAAAGCAGGCTCTTTGGTAACCAAAATTTCACCAATCAACCAAAGCCACCACTCAAGCTCTGCAGTACCTGCCTCCACCTCTTCCTCCTCTCCCAAGCTGCCCTTTCCACAAGGTTCACATCAGCCATCAGCAGCAGCTTTGTATCCCCTCTC
>SJYA01009943.1:0-14225 GCA_006410615.1 Neotragus moschatus
CTATGCAGAGTACATCATGAGAAACGCTGGGCTGGAAGAAACACAAGCTGGAATCAAGATGGCTGGGAGGAATATCAATAACCACAGATATGCAGATGACACCACCCTTATGGCAGAAAGAGAAGAGGAACTAAAAAGTCTCTTGATGAAAGTAAAAGAGGAGAGTGAAACAGTTGGCTTAAAGCTCAACATTCAGAAAACTAGGATCATGGTATCTGGTCCCATCACTCCATGGGAAATAGATGGGGAAACCGTGGAAACAGTGTCAGACTTTATTTTGGGGGACTCCAGAATCACTGCAGAAGGTGATTGCAGCCATGAAATTAAAAGATGCTTACTCCTTGGAAGGAAAGTTATGACCAACCTAGATAGCATATTAAAAAGCAGAGACATTACTTTGCCAACAAATGTCTGTCTAGTCAATGTTATGGTTTTTCCAGTAGTCACGTTTGGATGTGAAAGTTGGACTGTGAAGAAAGCTGAGCACCGAAGAATGGATCCTTTGAACTGTGGTGTAGGAGAAGACTCTTGAGAGTCCCTGGGACTGCAAGGAGATCCAACCAGTCCATTCTAAAGGAGATCATCCCTGGGTGTACTTTGGAAGGACTGATGCTAAAGCTGAAACTCCAGTACTTTGGCCACCTCATGCGAAGAGTTGACTCATTGGAAAAGACTCTGATGCTGGGAGGGACTGAGGGCAGGAGGAGAAGCAGCTTGACAACAGAGGATGAGATGGCTGGATGGCATCACTGACTCGATGGACGCGAGTCTGAGTGAACTCCAGGAGTTGGTGATGGACTGGGAGGCCTGGCGTGCTGTGATTCATGGGGTCGCAAAGAGTCACACACAACTGAGTGACTGAACTGAACTTTTTTTAAAAATTTTATATCCTTTTATTGAACAGAAAGATTACTCCACAATTTTGTTATTCCAGTTAACACTGTGATGAGTGGACCTTGTGTTCACATCTGTTGTACATTTTTTGTTGTGTTCATTGGATAATTTTTTTTTTTTTACTTTACAATATTGTATTGGTTTTGCCATACATTAACATGAATCTTCCACAGGTGTACATGTTTTCCCCATGTTGAACCCTCCTCCCACCTCCCTTCCCATACCATCCCTCTGTGTCATTCCAGTGCACCAGCCCCAAGCATCCTGTATCCTGCACTGGACCTGGTGAGAGTAACTTTTTAAAGTAACTTAGAGTAACTCTTAGAGCAACTCTTAGAGCAACTTTCAGAGTAGCTCTTGGAGTAACTGTTAGAGTTACTTAGAGTAATTTAGAGTGTCTTAGAGTAATTTAGAGTAACTCTTAAAGTAAGTTAGGGTAACAGTTACTTACAGTTACTTAGAGTAACTTAGAGTAGCAAAGTTGCTAAAGTAACTTAAGAGTAACTTAGAGTAATTTAAAGTTACTTAGAGTAACTTGGAGTAAACTTAGAGTAACTTAAGGTAACTTGGAATTACTTAAAGTTACTTGGAGTAGCTTAGAGTAACTGAAGAGTAACTTAAAGTTTCTTAAACTAAGGCAATGGCACCCCACTCCAGTACTCTTGCCTGGAAAACCCCATGGACAGAGGAGCCTGGTGGGCTGCAGTCCATGGGATCGCTAAAAGTTGGATACAACTGAGCGACTTCACTTTCATCTTTCGCTTTCATGCATTGGAGAAGGAAATGGCAACCCACTCCAGTGTTCTTGCCTGGAGAATCCCAGGGACGGCGGAGCCTGGTGGGCTGCCGTCTATGGGGTCGCAGAGAGTCGGACACGACTGAAGCGAGTTAGCAATAGCAGTAGCAAAGCAGAGGAAACAAAAGAGAAGCTTAGAAGCTGGTTGGTGAGAGACTAGAGAAAGCCATGCCAGTGTCGGGGGTGGGGAGCAGGAAGCAGGTGCAGACGGAAAGGAGATGCAGAGAAACTCGGAAACTGAAATCCAGAGCGTCTGTTTTTGGCATCGCAGGTGATAATAAACAATACTCTTAATGATTTAGCGAGTTATTTCCAACTTCGAATTTTACTTCCCAAAGAATAAACTGTGGATGAGGGTGTCAGGGTATGCTAAACATGAGGAAAAATACAAAGGGTAGAAGGAAGCAAGTGTGTGTTCTAGAAAGCATCAAAGTTTCATAGAAAGCAGCAGGGTGTGCCATTATGTTTAGACTGCAATGAGCCGTCAACCACGGCTTGGAAATATTTGGGGAAAAAAAATACTGAATGCTCTAAAAAGCAAGACATAGTGGCAACTCTTTAACTATTGTTTATATTGTCTTTAGAGCTATATACATGGTATTTATGTTATATGAGGTATTATAAGTAGTCTAGGGATGGTTTAAAGTACAGGGGAGGACGTGCCTACTTTACACAGAGCCATGCCATTTGGGATTTGGGGCTTCCCTGGTGGCTCAGAGGTGGACAATCTTACCAGCCAATGCAGGAGACCCAGATTTGACCCCTGGGTCGGGAAGATCTCCTGGAGGAGGGCGTGGCAACCCCCCTCAGTGTCTTGCCTGGAGAATCCCATGGACAGAGGAGCCTGGTAGGCTACAGTCCATTGGGTTGCAAAGAGTCAGACACGACTGAGCGACTTCACTTGGTATATATGTATCATATAAATACATGTATATAGGTATCATATAAATACCTATATGTATACATGTATTTTTATGAATAAGTGTATGTGTGTATGTATTTCAAAGTATATTTTATATGAATAAATGTATGTGTGTATTTTGAAGTATTTTTAAATGTATGTATGTATTTTAAAGTTTTTTAAGTGACTCAATTATATATATATGTATATACATATATATATATACACACACAATTGAATCACTTGCAAAAAAACTAGTGACTGTTATCAAGAGAGAGACTCATAGACGTCGAGAACAGATTGTTGCTTACCAGTGGGGCATGAATCTAGGATGAGCAGATAGATCCTGCTGTATAAAAAATAAGGACCTCCTGCATAGCAAAGAGAACTATACTCGACATACTGTAATAAACTATAATAGAAAATCCTCAGAAAAAGAACACATATATATATCTGAAACACTGTGCTGTTCACCTGAAATAGTGGAAACAGCTCTACTTCAAATTTTTTTTTTTTTTCCAAAGCATATCTACTGTGTCAGTAAACCTCAAAAGCTCAATTCCAGAACCTGGTATGAACGCAGCAGACACCGGTTTAAATCAGGACTGAAGGCGCCTCCATCCCTACTCTTGGATGCGTAAGACACACAGCAAGATGCTCATTGCACCCACGGAGTTGTAACCATCACACAGGATCCTGTAAAATTATGAAAATCAGACACGACTGAAGCAACTTAGCAGCAGCAGCAGCAGAGACTCAGTGGGCTTGATTTGAGCAAACTCTGGGAGATAGTGAAAGACGGGGAAGCCTGGCGCGCTGCAGCCCATAGGGTTCCCAAGAGTCGGAGACAACCTAGCGACTCAGCAACAAAGCAAATTCTTTCTTGCAAATACAGCAACAGAAAGGCCTGTTAGGTGTTCTATATATAGTAGGTCTTATTAACATCAGTCGAAGAAGGCAGTGGCAACCCACTCCAGTACTCTTGCCTGGAAAATCCCATGGACGGAGGAGCCTGGTAGGCTGCAGTCCATGCGGTCGCTGAGGGTCGCACACGACTGAAGTGACTTAGTAGTAGCAGTATTAGCATCGGTGGTAGAGAATTGAAAGTCACAAGGAGGAGCAGGTCCTGTGTTTAGTTCCTAAGCAAGGAACTCTGTTTTCTTGTGTAAACCATCACTTTTGGACCCATTGGAGACTAAGGAACAAGGCTTAATAATCAGGCATGTGTAGGAGACAATGTTAACATGTAACTTTATGAAGCTCTTCACCAGGGTATTGAAAACATTAGGCTCAGAATCACTTAAGCATATCAGCTCATTAAGCAAAATATATTCCAGGTTTTGCATATAAATTTACATATGAAACTAGGAGAGAGTGTCTTGTGCTGACAACCTGAGATTTCAGAAGAAGACAGGTAGGGTTGGTTAATTTTTTTGGATCTGACCTTTTCCAAGCAACTGAGCATCTATGTCTCCTGAGTGTAGGCTGTGTCCATGACAAAGACTTACAGGGTTTATTGTCTTTGAAGTGTTGGCTTTGAAAGGAATGTGTCCTTGCAGCCCATTTGGGGCAGAAAATCGATGGTAATAGCAGGCCTTGGGGCTTCCCTGGTGGCTCAGATGGTCAAGAACCTGCCTGCAATGCAGGAGACTCAGGTCTGATCCCTGGGGGGTTGTGAAGATCCCCTGGAGAAGGAAATGGCAACCCACTCCAGTATTCCTGCCTGGAGAATCTCATGGACAGAGGAGCCCGGCGGGCTACAGTCCATGGGGTCACAAAGAGTTGGACATAACTGAAGTGGCTAAAGAAAAGCAAACTGTACATATTCTTGGTTTTATATCCTATACCATTATAGGTTATTGAATGTAATTCCAGTGCTTATGGAGGGTCCTTGTTGGCTATTTTGTAGCTGTCTGTATGTCTCAATCCGAAACTCCTAATTTGTCCCAAGCACCCCTCTTTGGTAACCGTAAGTTTATTTTCTGTCTCCGAGTCTGCTTCTGTTTCGTAAATAAAAGTTGATTTGTACCATATTTTTCAGTTTCCACATATAAATGATATCATATGACATTGGTCTCTCTTTCAAATTTACCTAGTTGATGGGAAGAGCATTGCTTTGGTATAACTTTCTTATGTGTGTATGTGTGTGTGTTGTGTGTGTGTGTGTGCATGTACACACTCAGCAGCTCAGTTTTATTCTTGAAGAAAAAACAAGTGACAGTATTAGTTGTTCAGTCGTGTCCAATTCTTTGTGGACTGTAGCCTGCCAGGCTCCTCTGTCCATGGGATTCTCCCGGCATGATTACTGCAGTGGTTTGCCATTCCCTTCTCCAGGGGATCTTCCAAGCCCAGGGATCAAACCCATATTCCCTGCCTTGCAGGCAGATTCTTTACCACTGAGCCCATAGCAATCATACATACCAAGAATTCAAAATGTGTAGGCAAGGTGAAGGAAGGAAATCTACACAGATTCAACCATGCTTGTGCAAAAAAAAGATATTCTACCCATGTCATTAGGGAAAAGTGAAAGGTGAAAACCTGCTTCTTTCCCGTCTAACCACTGGACTGCACTCTTGCCCTTTCAGGAAAATATTTATTTGGCTGCACTGGGTCTTATTTGCAGTATATGGGGTCATGGTTCTCTGACCCAGAATAGAACCCCGGGCCCCTTGCCACTGAGAGCACAGAATCTCTTAGCTATTAGACCACTGAGGTGGACTGTGTGCCCCGCCTTGGATAAGGGGCAGCATTTGAAAGATTTCACTGCCTCTGTGATTCCTTAACAGCTGAACTACCAGGGAAGCCCTCACTGCCTCTAGTTCAGGTTTAATTCAGTCTAAAACACTGTTGTTTTTTAATCTGATTTTACAATTGTTTAAAATTAAAGGATAATTGCTTTACAGGATTCTGTGGGTTTCTGCCAAATATCAGCATGAATCAGCCATAGACGTCCCCTCCGTCTCGAGTCTCCCTCCCGTCTCCCTCCCCACCCGTCCCCTCTAGGTTCTTACGGAGCCCCTGTTAGACAGCATGCTGACTCCACTCCTGTCCTTACAAATAGGACTTTGCCTAGGGAAATGCTGGAATATGACCGAGGTTCATTGTCTGCCTGCCGGTGGGTGTTTGGTTTCTGGGGGCTCATGCAATGCCCTCTTAACATCGGTAGCTTCGCATTGATCACAAGGTTCCGCCCACTTATTGACTCTGCCAGGAAGTTGGTGTCCATTTACAACTGCGCACCTCTGGCCCCGCGCTCCCGCAAAGGTAAGCCCAGTCCATTGAACCCCAAGACCCCTGAATCTGGTTTTCTTTACCTTCAATGCTTGTCTTTTCATGAATCTCAGACTGCTCATGTGAGGACCCAAAGGTAAGAAGATCCAGCTACAGTTTGATTTCCTGTTTATGTGTTCACCCTCCGTGTCTTTTGAAATCTCCCAGACCTTTGCTCCTCTTTATAGACACTCACAGACATACGGTGTTTATAGGCGAGTTTTGCACTTGTCTTACTTTGCTTCAGTGCTAAAGCAGGGTTTGTGGGCGGTGGTGTTTGATGCTGGATAATTCTGTGCTGTGTTGGGCGTGTACACACGAGTGGGTGTATTTCGCAGCATCTGTGATCTCTTAGCATCCTTAGTTGGGACAAGCTAAACTGCACCCCCGCATCGCTAAATGTACTCCCGGCTCTGGGACCAAAGTTGCACCTGTAAAGAATCTCTGCTCTAGTTAGTTAATGGTGCCTCACTCATCTCTCCACTAGCTCAGACGTGTCCTGAGGATGTTGTTGTTGTTGTTGAGTCATGTCAGACTCTCTGCGACCCCAGAGTCTGCAACACGCCAGGCCTCCCTGTCCTTTACCAACCCCTTGAGTTGCTCAAACTCGTGTCTGCCAAGTTGGTGATGCCGTCCAACCATCTCATGCTCTGTTGCCCCCCTCTCCTCCTGCCTTCAGTCTTTCCCATCCTCAGGATCTTTTCCTCTCAGTCAGTTCTTTACATCAGGTAGCATCAGGTAGCCTAAGTATTGTAAGTTTAGCATCAGTCTGTCCAATGAATATTCAGTATTCTGTATGTTTTATGTCTGTCTGTAAAAGAAATGTGTGCAATGATACATAGCCAACTTTTTCACTGGTGCAGGGATTTATCTCTGGGATTAAATTGGATTGGGTGGAGCAGCGGTGATGTTTAGCAAAATGACTAAGCGTGTTTCACTGGAGATTGGTCACGGCTACAAGGTGAAAAAATATATATAAATGGTATAATGACCTCATTGTAAATAAAACATGAAATTTTTACACAGCCCAAAAGATATGGAACAAACACCAGTTTGACCCTTTATAAGAAGTTAAGTTGGAGACACAGTTTTAAACCTGAAGAACTGTTGCGTAGCAATTCACATCCAAGGGGGAGAGGTTGTCAAGGTCCCTGAATTTCACGTTGATCACCCTGAGACTAAGAACTTAAGGTCAAACTTGACATACATTAATAACGTCAGCAGCTTCAGGGGCTTGTTAGTTTTAAGCTTGTCAACATGGTGAAAATAATTTTGTACAGCTACTGGTTCAGAAATATAGTGGTGTTTCACGGTGCTCATATATGTATCAAAAGCTGTCTCATTCTGTCTGATGAACCTGAGAATCCATCACTGATGCTTTAAAAAAATAAACATTTTTAAGTTTAACCGTTGATAATGTCAGTTGCTATATTTGCAAACAACAAATGAATCCAAAGAGTATATCACTGTGAATGTAATATGTGTTGCTATCACCAATATTTTTGAGAGAAATTCATGATAATGAAAGCATTCAGAAATGGTTATTTTCGTAAAATTCTCTTATTCCACGCCTAGGAATTTATCGTTAGAAATGTGCCCAAGAGCCAAGTGAACCCTATAGAAGGTTCACAGCATTTTGAATGCAGACCTGCTATAATCTCAGTGTCCAATTATAAATCCCAACGGACACGAATTTGAGCAAACAAGGGGAGATGGTGAAGGACAGGGAAGCGTGGCGTGCTGCAGTCCACGGGGTCGCAAAGACTTGGACACAAGTGAGCGGCTGAACGACAAGAAATCAATTAAAGGAGCGTTGTGTGGTGTGATTTTTAAGTGAAAAAGTCTGCTGCAGAGCATTTCAAGTAGTCTCGATTATGTAAATGTACACAAATGTGTAGCAGCAAGAGGGAGACTGCAGAAAATTGAAGGGATAAAAAGAGATTGGTGATGAAAGAGAAATGCATTCAGAAGATGACTGAAAAACACCTACGTTCTGACGGAAACGGGACACAAAAGTCGCTCACTGCCTTGTTGCTGTATTTCTTTGCATATTTCTTTCCTCTGTCCACAAGGGACAGGGCTCACTAGCTAGAGACTGCAGACTGCGTGGTCTGTTCTTCAAGGTGGTCAGTCCTCAGCCAGTATGACCTTTACTCTGAAAGCCATAAATCCGGGCCTCTCCTAGGAGCTCTGGTCTCCTCTCTGCTTTCTTTGAAAACTTGGAATCAAGGGGGAAGCCATCTAAGTATTTCAAGATCGCTTTACGTTGAACTCTTCAAACCTAATGGCTGCAGGGTTTCCATGGCCGTCTAGACGTGGCACCTCCACCATCGCAGGCTAGCCACGATGGATGTTCTTGCTATCTTTTCACGTTTGCAGTCCAGTTCAGTCGCCCCGTCGTGTCTGATTCTTCGTGACCCGGTGGACTGCAGCACGCCAGGCTTCCCTGTCCTTCACCAAATCCCGGAGCTCGCTCAAACTCACATCTCATCGCGTCGCTGAGGCCGTGTTTTAGTGTTGCTTAATTGACGCGTAGTCGGTTTACGCGTTGCTTAATTGACGTGTAGTCGGTTTAGGCATTGCCTAATTGACGTGTAGTCGGTTTACAAGGTTGCGTGACTTTCTGCTGTACAGCAAAGTGATTCAGTTTTACGTATGTAAATCTTTTTGTATTGTCTTCGTGGCGGCTTATCACAGGATATTGAATATAGTTCCTTGTGCTCTGCAGTGGAGCGCTGTCATTTGTCCATCCTGTATATACACTAGTCTGCCTCTACTAATCGCAGCCTCCCACCCTGTCCCTCCCCCACGGCAACCACGAGTCTGTCCCCTGGGTTTGTGAGTCTGTTTTCTCTCTCCTAGATCAGTTCCTTTGTGCCATATGTTAGATTCCACCCATCAGCGGTCTCATATCATATTTGCATTGCTCTTTCTGACTCAGTTCAGCTAGTGTAAGTGTCTCTAAGTCCATCCATGTTGCTTCAGTTGGCATCGGTTCATTCTTTTTGCTGGCTGAGTAATATTCCTCTGTGTATGTGTAGTACTTCTTTCTCCCATGATGGATGTGAAGGACAGGGTAACTTCCCTTCTCCCAGAGAAGCTGCTTTCCCAGTACATGGTGCAGAGTTTCTGCACCCGGGGAAGGGCGTGACTCCTACCTTTAGCTTCGGTCACACGCTCGTTTTCCTCTGTCCGCTGAGCTGGAAAGCAAACCGGGATTGCGTGTCGCTGCCCCCTCTGGGCGGAGAAGGCAATGGCACCTCACTCCAGTACTCTTGCCTGGAAAATCCCATGGACGGAGGAGCCTCTTGGCCTGCAGTCCATGGGGTCGCTAAGAGTCAGACACGACTGAGCGACTTCCCTTTCACTTTTCACTTTCATGCACTGGAGAAGGAAATGGCAACCCACTCCAGTGTTCTTTCCTGGAGAATCCCAGGGACAGGGGAGCCTGGTGGGCTGCCGTCTATGGGGCCGCACAGAGTCGGACACGGCTGAAGGGTCTTAGCAGCAGCCCCCTCTGGGGTCCGGGACGTGGAGAATCACATCCTGCTAAGTGTCTGTCCCTGTACCTGCGTCTGTTACTGCTACCGCTTCAGTGGGGAGAATGAGTGATGTGTGTGTGTGAGTGTGTGTGTGCGTGCGTGCGTGTGAAATTAAAAGAAGCACCAGAGAGGTTCTTAAGACTAGGCTGCAAGGCAGCTGGATGTGGAAGAAGTGTAGGGCTTCAAATATTTATGAGATAACAATGTTCAGAGTCACGACTGCTTTCTTCTGAAGAAACAGGTGCTTGGACCTTCAGGTCATGCACAAAGGTAAACGCGAGGTGATCTGAACATTCCTGTCTATCTTTTGCCTGTTCTCCATCTGTTACCTCTCTTCATGTCTATGCATCCTCTATTTATTAAATAATCTACCTATAAAGTAGCCCACCAGGCTCCTCCATCCGTGGGATTCTCCAGGCAAGAATACTGGAATGGGTTGCCATTTCCTTCTCCAACCTATAAAGTCAATTTCAGTATCATATTTAGAGCCTTTTAGAAGAGACAGTCTGGAGCAGGAACTGGCTGCCCACTCCAGTATTCCTGCCTGGAGAATTTCATGGACAGAGGAGCCTGGTGGGCTACAGTCCAGGGGGTCGCCAAGAGTCGGACACGACTGAGCAACTAGCACACACACACAAAGTCAGTACTAGATTCCTCAAGCATCTCTTTATTTGCAACTGAGGCTCTTAAAAAATAGCCCTCCTTCTAAAGAAGCCTACTTTCCCTGAGAGACTGGGAGCAAACATGAGACGTGTTGGCATCTGGCTCTGGACCGCGGTAATCATTCTGTCATGGGGAGGTCCACACTCAGGCAGTGAAAGTGAAAGTCACTCAGTCGTGTCCAACTTTGCGACCCCGTGGACTATACAGTCCGTGGGATTCTCCCGGCCAGAATACTGGAGTGGGGTGCCTTTCCCTTCTCCGGAGAAGGCCATGGCACCCCACTCCAGTACTCTTGCCTGGAAAATCCCATGGTCGGAGGAGCCTGGTGGGCTGCAGTCCACGGGATCGGAAAGAGTCGGACACAACAGCGACTTGACTTTCACGCATTGGAGGAGGCAGTGGCAACCCACTCCAGTGTTCTTGCCTGGAGAATCCCAGGGATGGGGGAGCCCGGTGGGCTGCCGTCTCTGGGGTCGCATAGGGTCGGACATGACTGAGGTGACTTAGCAGCAACAGCAGCCTGTACCTTCTCCAGGGGATCTTTGCAACCCAGGGATCGAACCCAGGTCTCCCGCAAGGCAGGCGGATTCTTTACCAGCTGAGCCACGGGGGAAGCTGACACTCAGGCAGACACAGAGAGAAAAGTTCAGGAGAGGATGTCGTGAAATGACGTAGAAGGATGCCCTCCGTGGACTGGACTACACCCATCTGTCTGCATACGCAGTGATAGACACTCACTGTGGATAAAGAATTTGTGAGCACTTTCGTGAAACACTAACATAAGAATCCGGGCCCCTAGTGCACACTCACCTGGGAATAGTCTTCACAGTGGTTCATCACCTGTAAAGTGTTTAGCTGATAACCACCCAAGATGAAAAGGCTGCCCCAGAGAAAGCACGGTACTTGAAAACACAATACTATTGGTGCCGAACTCAAGTTGTAACTCTTTAAGAAATTTTCACGTTTTCTGTGCCATTCAAAGTGTTCGACGTTTCCCACGATCATTTATGGTTTTTTACATTTATTTTATTGAACTTTTTGATTGGTCTTGGAGTGTAGCCAGTTAACAATGTTGTGATGGCTTCAGGTGGACAGCAAAGGGACTCAGCCAGACATATACATGTATCCATTCTCTCCCAAAGTCCCCTGCCATCCAGGCTGCCACGTGACATGGAACAGTCATGTGCCGTCCAGCAGGTCCTTGCTGGTTCTCCATATTAAATACAGCAGTGTGTCCATGTCCATCCCAGACTTCCTAACTATCCCTTCCCCCATCCTTCGCCCCTGGGAACCATAAGTGGTTCTCTCAGTCAATAAGTCTGTGTCGAAGTGTTCTTTATGCTCAGATGTGTGCTTTTGCCAAAAGTGCTCTGAAATTAGATAAAGATGAAGACTAGGACTAGGAAGTTTTAAGGGCACGATTTAATTATAAAAGAGATGGATCTTCAAAGATTGTGTTGTGTGAGATGCTGAGATACAACAAGGGCAGAAAATCCATCTTGCCTTTAAAGGAGTCTGATGTGAACTCTTGGCATTTATTCAGATGTTCACAGTCTGTCTTGTATTAGAACAGTCGTTTTGACATAAATAGATGCAGCTTTGAAGACGCGAGTTTTGTTATAAGCCACCAACAGTGAAACATAATCCTATTTATAAAGAAAGAAAGCTTGCCCCAGTCATCAGGGGACCTCAATTTATTCTCGCTTCCCCCCTCAAGATCATATACTGTTTTGAAAGAAGGCTTTCAGAAAATAAAAACCAGAAATGAGTTGAATCACTCATTCTTACAAAACGTAGTATGGTTGGTTTCTACCACTTCAGACTACCTGGCAGAATACATCAGAGTGATGACATTTAAAAGTATTTAAACAGAAACAGGTTACGTTATTTGCAACTTGGTGAAGGAGTTGTCACACTGTTACTGATATGACCAAGGAAACCACT
This sequence comes from Neotragus moschatus, assembly GCA_006410615.1. Lineage (NCBI taxonomy): Eukaryota > Metazoa > Chordata > Mammalia > Artiodactyla > Bovidae > Neotragus > Neotragus moschatus. The sequence continues at coordinate 12,011 of SJYA01009943.1, forward strand.
GCAGTGGTGCGTAAGTGAAGTCCATTGTATTTGTTGTTGTTTTTGTTCGGGCACTAAGTCATGTTCAGCTCTTTGGACCCCATGGACCGCAGCACACCAGGCCTCCCTGTCCATCACCATCTCCTGGAACTCACTCAAACTCATGTCCATCGAGTCGCTGAAGCCATCCAACCATCTATCCTCTGTCGTTCCCTTCTCCTCCTGCCCTCAATCTTTCTGCAATGCACGAGATGAGGGTTCGACCCCTGGATCTGGAAGATCCCCTGGAGGAGGAAATGGCAACCCACTCCAGTATTCTTGCCTGGAGAATCCTATGGACCGAAGAGCCATGGGTCCAAAAAAATGTTGGACGTGACTGAGCAACTAAGCATGCGTTTTCTGTGTTACGGCACAGTGCATCAATTATAGAAATATTCTTTTACGTATTATTTCCCATGATGGTTTCTCCCAGGATGTTTAATATAGCTGTGTGTCCTCTCCAGTAGGAACTTGTTGTCTATCCACCCTGTTTAGAATCGTTTGTATCTGGTAACCCCAGACTGCCAGCTCCATCTTCCCCCTGCCTCCTCCACAAATCTCTTCTCTGATTGTGACTTTGTTTCTGTTTTGTACATACATTCATTGTGGGCATAGTTTAGGTTTCACATATAAGTGATAGCAAACAGTATTTGTCCTTCTGTCTCTGACTTACTGCACTTAATACCATCATCTCTAGGCCCGTCCACGTTGCTGCAAATGGCATTGTTTCTCCTTTTTCACGGCCGAGTCATAGTCCATTGTATACATGCACCACATCTTGACCCATTCTTTTGTCACTGGACACTAAAGTTTCTTCCACATCTTGGCTATTTTAAATAGTGCCACGATGAACACTGGGCTGCATGTATCTTCAGGTTAAGCTTTTGTCTTGAATAGATACCCTAGAGTGGGATGGCTGGATTACACGGTAACTCTGCTTTAAGCTTTCTGAGGAACTTCCATACTGTTATCCATACTGGCTGCACCCACCAACAGTGTGAGAGGGTTCCCATTTTTCCATACCCTCTCCAGCATTTTCAACTGCTTCATTATTAAGTGGGAGTAAGGGAGAAATTGGAGAAGGCGATGGCACCCCACTCCAGTACTCTTGCCTGGAAAATCCCATGGATGGAGGAGCCTGGTGGGCTGCAGTCCATGGGGTCGCTAAGAGTCGGATACGACTGAGTGGCTTCACTTTCACTTTTCCCTTTCATGCATTGGAGAAGGAAATGGCAACCCCCTCCAGTGTTCTTGCCTGGAGAATCCCAGGGATGGGGGAGCCTGGTGGGCTGCTGTCTATGGGGTCGCACAGAGTCAGACACGACTGAAGCGACTTAGCAGCAGCAGCAGCAGCAGCAAGGGAGAAATACAAAGCTATGTTGGAAATCCGTTGCTGCTGCTGCTGCTAAGTCACTTCAGCCATGTCTGACTCTTTGTGTTTATCTTGGCTACAACTTTTACCATAAACTAGGAAATAGCTATGTTTCAACATGAAAAAGATACAGATATTTATGGTGAACTTTTCATTTTAAGCAAAACACATATGGGTTACTATGTATGGGGTCTCTTTTCCTTCTTCACCATGTGACTTTTGAGAGACCCGTTTACTGCCAACATGCACAGTCTTGAGCATGGGTACTTTTGACTTGAATTTTCAATAACCGTTTCTGATCACAGTTGTGGGACAGTTTAAATTTGTCATACTCCCCATTTGAATTTTCATCCTTGCTGTAAATCCAGCACATTGCAGTCATGAAAACTGTTAGGAAGAGTTCTTGATCAGTGATGTATATACTTTATACAAATTGTCTGGTAATTTCAACTTTATTGAGCATTAAAAAGAAAAAAATAACTGTTCTATAATGCTTCAAAATACAAGACAATATCCATCACATCCTAAATATAGATGTGATGTGGACGCTAACTGATTTCCTGTTGTGATCATAGAGACAATGTATTCATTCTGAATATTTTAAAACGTTCTTCCTATTTCCTATAAACCAGTTAATGATTCTGTTTCTGTAAGTTGCAGGATCAGCCTTCTTGTTTTCATGATAAGAGGTCATCTCCTGCATTTATAGTCATGTTTGCATTTTTTTTTTTTTTTCGCATTTGCCGCTTGCTTTCCTTGGCATCACTGACTCAATGGACGTGAGTCTGAGTGAACTCCGGGAGTTGGTGATGGACAGGGAGGCCT
>SJYA01009944.1:7024-21846 GCA_006410615.1 Neotragus moschatus
TTGTAGGTCTTCACAGAACCATTCAACTTCAGCTTCTTCAGTGTTACTGCTTGGGGCATAGGCTTGGATTACCATGATATTGATTAGTTTGCCTTGGAAATGAACAGAGATCATTCTGTCATTTTTGAGATTGCATCCAAGTACTGCATTTCGGACTCTTTTGTTGACCATGATGGCTATTCCATTTCTTCTAAGGGATTCCTGCCCACTGTAGTAGGTATAATGGTCATCTGAGTTAAATTCACCCATTCCAGTCCATTTTAGTTCACTGATTCCTAGAATGTCGACATTCACTCTTGCCATCTCCTGTTTGACCACTTCCCATTTGCCTTGATTCATAGACCTAACATTCCAGGTTCCTATGCAATATTGCTCTTACAGCATCAGATCTTGCTTCTATCACCAGTAATCACTACCAGATGGTATATTTTTAATGTAACATCAGTTGTTATAGAATGCAAGTTGGAGAGCCCAACACCATGAGGACAAACAAATCTAAATGTCCGAGTTTGGGGCAGAGAAAGATTTACTTCAGGGCCAAGCAATGACAATGAGTAGCTTTTTGTCAAAAAAAAAACCCAAACTCTACACTGGTTTTCAAAGGGGTGTTTTTATAGACAAAATTTGGGGTGACAGTTGTTTGTTTCCACACTATTATGTCTTGACCATTTCTTCTCCATTTTTCCATTTCCTCCTTTCCCTAATTAGTTACTTTTGGAATCTGCCCTTTAGAACTCAAGGAAGATCTGGGAACCAGAAGCTTTTTTGCTACCAACTAAAAATAGTGGACACGGAAGGCTTTTGTACCTGGGAGAGTCTCACAAGGTCTGACTTAGTTTCAGTCCCTTCTTTTATAATCCTCAGTTTTGAGGGAAACAGGTATTAGACAAGAAAGGAAATAATGTTTTGGACAGAGAGTTTATAAAGTTGGCAGAGGAACTGAGTTTCAATGCCGGGCAATAGTTACATCTCCTTTCCTTCTCCTCCTTGGCGAATGTTCAGAGTTAACTGACAGAATTTTTTTTGTTGTTGTTATAGTTTATGATGAAGTAGCCTAGTGCCAATATATAATTTTTTGAACTCTCTTGGGATATGTTGATACCTATCAGAAATCACCTAGTCATAAAATTATTGGCATGGGGCTATGACAGTGTAGATGGTAGAGAAAGCTGGGGGAGGCACATGGACTAGTAGAGAAGAAAAATGGGGGAGCATGTGATCTGAAACCAATAGGAGCCAATACAAGAGGAGACTTTCAGTAGGATAAATAAGAGTGAGCCTGAAGACGTTTCTAAATCAAAACACAGACAGCTGAAAAGATATTCTTTCAGTTCTCATGACCACCAGCATGGATGTACCTGGGGCATTTCAGAAGCAGAAGAAAAGTACATGGACATGAAAAGGAAGACATGTATTGATGAGAAAGATAGTACAGAGGTAGAATCAATAGAACATTGAAACCACCTGGAAAACAGAGGAGCCAGAAATGGCAGAACTCAAAATAGAAGAATAGAAGGATAGTAACTAACACAAGAGGAGGTGGAGTTGAAGTGTTGGGTTAGAAACTGAATGCAGTATTCCAGCAAGATATCTAAGTGACAATGTATAGTGGGAACTTAGAAATTAAAAACTAGAGTTGTTAGAGACTAGAGTTGTTAGAGCTCTCGGAGAAGGCAATGGCACCCCACTCCAGTACTCTTGCCTGGAAAATCCCATGGGTGGAGGAGCCTGGAAGGCTGCAGTTCATGGGGTCGCTGAGGGTCGGACAGGACTGAGGAACTTCACTTTCACTTTTCACTTTCATGCATTGGAGAAGGAAATGGCAACCCACTCCAGTGTTCTTGCCTGGAGAATCCCAGGCATGGGGAAGCCTGGTGGGCTGCCGTCTATGGGGTCGCACAGAGTCGGACATGACTGAAGCGACTTAGCAGCAGCAGCAGCAGCAGGTTAGGGCTCTAGACAGGATTTCGTATTAGTAACTATAGACAGTGGGGGAAACCACTAAACCATTCAGGTTTGACCTAAATCAAACCCTTTATGATTATACAGTGGAAGTGAGAAATAGATTTAAGGGACTAGATCTGATAGATAGAGTGCCTGATGAACTATGGAATGAGGTTCGTGACATTGTACAGGAGACAGGGATCAAGACCATCCTCAAGAAAAAGAGATGCAAAAAAGCAAAATAGCTGTCTGGGGAGGCCTTACGAATAGTTGTGAGAAGAAGAGAAGCAAAAAGCAAAGGAGAAAAGGAAAGATATATCCATTTGAAAGCAGAGTTCCTAATAGCAAGGAGAGATAAGAAAGCCTTCCTCACTGATCAATGCAAAGAAATAGAGGAAAACATCAGAATGGGAAAGACTAGATCTCTTCAAGAAAATTAGAGATACTAAGGGAACATTTCACGTAAAGGTGAGCACAATAAAGGACAGAAATGGTAGGGACCTAACAGAAGGAGAAGATATTAAGAAGAGCTGGCAAGAATACCAGAAGAACTGTATAAAAAAGATCTTCATGACCTGGATAATCACAACGGTGTGATCACTCACCTAGAGCCAGAATGTGAAGTCAAGTGGGCCTTAGAAAGCATCACTACAAACAAAGCTAGTGGAGGTGATGGAATTCCAGTTGAGCTGTTTCAAATCCTAAAAGATGATGCTACAAAAGTGCTGCACTCAATATGCCAGCAAGTGTGGAAAACTTAGCAGTGGCCACAGGACTGGAAAAGCTCAGTTTTCATTCCAATCCCAAAGAAAGGCAATGCCAAATAATGCTCAAACCACCACACAATTGCACTCATCTCACACACTAGTAAAGTAATGCTCAAAATTCTCCAGGCCAGACTTCAGCAATATGTGTACCATGAACTTCCAGGTGTTTAAGCTAGTTTTGGAAAAAGCAGAGGAACCTGAGATCAAATTCTCAACATCCACTGGATCATCGAAAAAGCAAGAGAGTTCCAGAAAAACATCTACTTCTGCTTTATCTACTATGCCAGAGCCTTTGACTGTGTGGATCACAATAAACTGTGGAAAATTCTGAGAGAGATGGGAGTACCAGACCACCTANACATCTTATAAATACAAACACTGATATTGACTTTCTAGGCAATTAAATTAATCCAATGAAATTGTCTCAAGTTATTTTACCTGAAAGAGAAATAATAGATGATAACTATAATAAAAGCTTAAAATGAGTTGAGGGATTGAGACACATGATAATAGAATAGAATGTATGAAAGAAGATTGAATTTTAGTTGTGCTTATTCTGACCTCAAAACATATAGGTAATTTTTAATATGTGGTATTAGCTTTAGATACACTGAGTTTGAAGTAATGGAAGCAATTTTAGTATGGAATAGATAAGTAGAAATAGATATGGAATAGATTGGTATGGAGCTGGTGGTTCAAGATATTTAAATAAGTGCATTCACTTTACCATCATCATAGAAAATTAAATATATATTTATTGGTCACTCCTCTACATTTACGCAGGAGTCCTTTCTATTCTGTGAACAAATCAGAAATGGCATTGAGGGATTTTGTGCTTGCTATTCCTTCTACTTGGACTGTTACTTTTCTCAATACACTTTTTTTTTTTTTTTGGCGGCAGAGGTAGGAGGTCAATTTTCTCAAGTTCCTACATTATTGGCCCATGTGTCATGAAATACACAGCCACTTTCATAAAATGTATATGACATTTGCAGGATGGTAGTATACGAAGCTCCATAAATTCAGTTCCTACNTTTTTTTTTTTTTGGCGGCAGAGGTAGGAGGTCAATTTTCTCAAGTTCCTACATTATTGGCCCATGTGTCATGAAATACACAGCCACTTTCATAAAATGTATATGACATTTGCAGGATGGTAGTATACGAAGCTCCATAAATTCAGTTCCTACTCAGACAACCATGATTTGTTTTTAAAAATCACTTTAAAAGGCAAAATTTAGTCTCTGAAAATTATTTAAGATTCATATGTCTGCTGCTGCTGCTCTAAGTCACTTCATTTGTGTCCAACTCTGTGTGACCCCATAGATCAATTTCTACCAGGCTCCTCTGTTACTGGGATTCTCCAGGCAAGAATACTGGACTGGGTTGCCATTTCCTTCTCCAACGCATAAGAGTGAAAAGTGAAAGTGAAGTCACTCAGTCGTGTCCAACTCTTAGCGACCCCATGGACTGCAGCCTACCAGGCTCCTCTGTCCATGGGATTTTCCAGGCAAGAGTACTGGAGTTGGGTTTATATGTCTAAAATAATGAGTATAATAAATTATAAATAGAGAAATATTTATTCTGGAAAATCTTCTNCGCTTATTCCTTGGAAGGAAAGTTATGACCAACCTAGATAGCATATTGCAAAGCAGAGACATTACTTTGTCAACAAAGGTCCATCTAGTCAGTTCAGTTCAGTTCAGTCTCTCAGTCGTGTCCGACTCTTTGCAACCCTATGAATCGCAGCACCCGAGGCCTCCCTGTCCATCACCAACTCCCAGAGTTCACTCAGTTTCACGCCCATCAAGTCAGTGATGCCATCCAGACATCTCATCCTCGGTCGTCCCCTTCTCCTCCTGACCCCAATCCCTCCCAGCATCAGAGTCTTTTCCAATGAGTCAACTCTTCGCATGAGGTGGCCAAAGTACTGGAGTTTCAGCTTCAGTATCATTCATTCCAAAGAAATCCCAGGGCTGATCTCCTTCAGAATGGACTGGTTGGATCTCCTTGCAGTCTAAGGGACTCTCAAGAGTCTTCTCTAACACCACAGTTCAAAACCATCAATTCTTCAGCACTAAGCCTTCTTCACAGTCCAACTCTCAGGCTATGGAAAAACCAGCAGACATGTATGGATGTGAGAGTTGGACTGTGAAGAAGGCTGAGTGCCGAAGAAATGATGCTTTTGAACTGTGGTGTTGGAGAAGACTCCTGAGAGCCCCTTGGACTGCAAGGAGATCCAACCAGTCCATCCTAAAGGAGATCAGTCCTGGATGTTCACTGGAAGGACTGATGTTGAAGCTGAAACTCCAATACTTTGGTCACCTGATGTGAAGAGCTGACTCATTTGAAAAGGCCCTGATGCTGGGAAAGACTGAAGTCAGGAGGAGAAGGGGACAACAGAGGATGAGATGGTTGGAGAGTATCACAGACTCAATGGACATGAGTTTGAGTAAACTCTGGGAATTGGTGATGGACAGGGAGGCCTGATGTGCTGTGGTTCATGGGGTCGCAAAGAGTCGGACATAACNCTGAAGTCAGAAGGAGAAGGGGACAACAGAGGATGAGATGGTTGGAGAGTATCACAGACTCAATGGACATGAGTTTGAGTAAACTCTGGGAATTGGTGATGGACAGGGAGGCCTGATGTGCTGTGGTTCATGGGGTCGCAAAGAGTCGGACATAACTGAGTGACTGAACTGAACTGAAGTATAGACAGCAGAAATGAGAGGATACGTCTTGTATAGAGTCAGGCAACCACTACCACAATTAAGACAGAGAACAGTTATATCATCCTCAAAACTCCCTCCATGTTCATAACATCCTTTGTAGTAACATTGTGCTCCTATGTCTAACCCCAGGCAATCACTGATTTGCTCTCTGTTGCTATGTTTTTATCTTTGCATGAATGACTTCCCCAATGGTCCAGTAGTTAAGACTCTGCCCTTCTAATGCAGGGGGTGTGGGTTCCATCCCTGGTTGAGGAACTAAGATCCCACATGCTGTGCAGTGTAGCAAAAAACAAAAATAAAAAACAATATACAAATGGAATCATATTGTATGCAATTTTGGGGTAACCTTCTAGTCAGCATTATATATTCAGAAAACATCTAAGTTGTAGAGTGTATCAATAGTTCATTCCTTCTTATTGTTGCATAACGTTCCATGTTATATATATACTACAGTTTATCCATTCACTCCTGAAAGAACTCTTCAGTGTTTTGACTCCTGGCGATTTTGAATAGAGTTGCATATATCTGTGGAGGTTATTATGTTTTTATTTTACCACCTAGGAGTGGGATTGCTAGGTTTTAGGGAAATTTAACTTTTTAAGAAACTACCAGGTCTTCCCTGGTGGTCTCGTGATTAAGAATCTGCCAGCCAATGCAGGGGATATGTGTTTGATTCCTGGTCCAGGAAGATTCCACATACCGTGGGGCAACTAAGTGCATGCACCGCACCTGCAGAGCTCCAGTGCTGCAACTACGGAAGCCGGCGTGCCCTAGAGCCTGTGCTCAAAACAAGAGGAGCCATCGCAAAGAGAAGCTATCAACTGCAAATACAGAGTAGGCTCTGTTTACTGCAACTAGAGAAAGCCCACGGGCAGCAACAAAGACCCAGCACAAAGAAAAAAAAAAAAAAATTAATGTAATAAGAAAAAAAAAAAAAGAAACTGCTAATCTGTTTTCCAGAGTGGCTCTACTGTGTTTTATTGTCACCAGGAGTCCAAAAGAGTTCCAGTTACTCTGCACCAGCATTAGGACTTGGTATATTTACTCATCTTAATTTTAGATATTCTGATTGAGATACTGTAGCGGTATTAAAATGATGGTATTAATTTGTGGTTTTCTAGTGGCAAGTGGTGTTGGACATCTTTTTATGTGCTGTTTATTTGCCTTCTACATAAGCTCTTTAGTGAAGTGTCTTTTCAAGGATTTCCACATTTTTAATTGGGTTGTTTTCTTTCTCTTCACTTTTGAGATACTTTATGTATTCTGGTTATAAGCTCCCTATAGAATATCTGGAGTGTAAATAATTTCTTTCAATCTATAGCTTCTCTTTTTTTCCCTGAAAAATGTCTACCACAGAGAAAAAGGTTTTAATTTTTATGAAGCCTAATGTGTTAATATTTTTCTTTTGTGAACTGTGCTTTAGATACCTTGTCCAGAACTCTTTGTTTAACCCCAGTCATGAAGACTTTTCCTAGGTTTACTACTAAACACTTGTATGGATATAAGTTTTACATTTATGATTCATTTAAGATTAATTTTTGCATTGGCGTGAAATTTTGTCAAGGATCATTTTTTTGTTCATTTATTTGTTTGCTTGTGGTTGTCTACTTGCTCCAGCATGATTTCTTGAAAGACTCCCCCTTTCAACATTAAATTGCCTTTGTATCTTTGTCAAAAACAAATCAGCCATGTTTAAGTAGCTCTATTTCTGGACTATCTATTCTGTTCATTGATTTATGTGTCTATCACTTTGTTAGTATCACACAATTCTGATTGTTGTAGCTTTATTATAAGACTTAAAATCAAGTATTGTGATTCCTTTAATTTTACTCTTGCTTTTCAAATTTGGTTTGGCTATCCTAGTTCTTTGGCCTTCACATAGAAGTGTTTATATCTCAAAAAAATACTGTCATCATTTTGATTGGAAATGCAGGGTATAGGGGTGGGTGAAATCAGTGAACAGAGTCAAAAGATAGAAACATCCAGTTAAAAAGTAAGTATTGGAGATGTAGTATAGTACTGTATTATATATTTGAATGTTGCTAAGAGAGTAGATCTAAAAAGTTCTCATCACACACACAAAAAAAATTTGTAATTATGTAGGGTGACAGACTCTTGAGAATCTCTTCAACAGCAAGATCAAATGAGTCAATCCTAAAGGAAATCAACCCTGAATATTCATTGGAAGGACAGATACTGTAGCTCCAATACTTTGGGTACCTGATGCGAAGAACCAACTCATTGCAAAAGACCCTGATGCTGGGAAAGATTGAGTGCAGGAGGAGAAGAGGGTGACAGAGGATGAGATGGTTGGATGCCATCGTAGACTCAATGGACATGAGTTTGAGCAAACTCCGGGAGACGAAGGACAGAGAAGCCTGCAGTGCTACAGTCCATGGGTTGCAAAGAGCTGGACTTGACTGAGTAACTGAACAACAATGGTGATAGATGTTAAACACTGGACCGATTGGGGTGATCATTTCTCAATACATACAAATATCAAATCATTATGTTGTACATCTAAAACTAATATAGAGTTATGTCAATTATATCTCAATAAATAAAAATACTTTAAAGCAATAAGGTGGAATCAACAAATTTTTAAAGAATTTTCACATTCAAAAAATAATACATATAAAAGTAAAATCTTATTAAAAATGAATAAAATACTTAGAATATACTTAACAAATGAGACAAAAGACTTGTATACTGAAAACTACAAAGCAGTGCTGGAAAGAAATGTTTAAGTCACAAATAAACAGAAAGACATTCTGTGTTCCTGGACCAATTTCACTGTTAAGCAGAATGTAGTTCACCTATATATCTTTGTCCCTCTTTTTTCCAAACTTAAAATATTATTCCATAATATTCACTTTTTACCCATCTGCTACATCCATGAATTCTCCTTGTTCCCCAGACTGAGAGTCATTAACAACTGGAATTGCTGCTTAAAGACTGAGGGTTTGCAAACTGCTGCTGGAGGTGTTCAGAGGGAATGAGAATAGCAATGTAATACTCTTTTTTCCATATACCATGATGTACAGGTTAAAATCGCAACTCACTCCAGTATTCTTGCCTGGAGAATCCCATGGATGGGGGAGCCTGACAGGCTGCAGTGCATGAGGTCGCCAAAGAATCGGACACGACTGAAGTGACTAAATAACAATAATAGCAGGTTACAATGGTCTCCACTTGGGGTACTGTAAAACACAGCTGTGCTTTCATCAGACAAAAGTCAAGATTTTGCTGAGAAGGGAGGTAAAGGGTTGTCTGGAGTATTTCTGAGCTTGTTGACAACAGAATATCAGTCAAAAGGAACAGAGGAGCTATTGTCAGGGGGAAGTTCAAGGAGACACAGGCCTGAGAAGGAGGCACAAGAACAATTAAACTGAACTGGATAAGGATGGCAAAGTGGTGAAAACTAAACTAGAGGATTTTCAGCAGCATTTTAGCTACTGTGACTTGCCCCTCCTCCCTTCTGGGGCTGCCTGGAGAGAGATGATATTATGAAAAATCAAATAGCTAAGCAAGAATTTATTGCCAGTGTTATTAACACAAGGGCAAGTATTCTGTATCTCAATGGTAAAAGATGGGTAAGAAAGTCCAGTTTAGCTTGAAGTTGATTTGAGATCTTCTACATGGGAGGACCTTAAGGGAAGAAAAGGCAGGTAGAAGGTGGGTGGTTGTACAGAGCATACATCTGATCACTAACCCAACCAGCAGCGTGGATGAGAAGAAGTGGCCCTGCTTCATCTACCCAGTCTTCTGCCTGTTATGAAGACACTGTCCAATTTATCTAATTTTTGTTTAAATCCAACAGCATATCAAGCTTAACTGGTAGCTCAGACAATAAAGAATTAGCCTGCGATTTAGGAGACCTGAGTTCCATCCCTGAGTCAAAAAGATCCCCTGGAGAAGTGAGTGGCTACCCACTCCAATATTCTTGCCTGAAGAATTTCATGGACAGAGGAGCCTGGTGGGCTACAGTCCATGGGGTCACAAAGAGTCAGACACGACTGACTTAACACTTACACTTTCTTTCAACAGAGTGTCAGAAAGCTGAGTCTGTGCTATCAAAGGGCATTAATTTAGCAGCACAGTGACTCAGGCTCCACCAAATCAGCCTTCCACCCCTACCCCCACCTGCCCCCACCCTAGCACCACTAGCACCACTACAGAGAGGAATGCATATGGGGTGGAAAAAAAGAAGGCCAGAAGGACTCACTTCAAATTTCCTGGGAAGTCTAAGTATGGAGTAAATATAAGACCTAAGATTCAGTGAGTTTGATATCGAGAGCCAAGGACCAGGAGTCATTGATGAGATAACCTCTGGTTAGATAGAAGGCAAGGACAAGATGCTGTCTGAATTACTTAGGAGATAGTCCCTAAAGAGAGCCACCAGGCTTCCATTTATGATACATCTCATTTATTGCTTTGATCCATTTAAAGAACCTAGAAAACAACCAAACTGGGGCTTAGACATCCACTTGAAGTCCTAAAGACAGTGGCTGAGCTCTAGTCATATCAACCATGCCATGCCAAACACCCTAACTTTTCACCTGTTTGGTTTCTATGCCTCCCTACTCCATAAGGTGAAACCCTATATTAGCAATAACTGGTAGTAGGGCCCCAGTTAACTCCCCCAGACTTTGCTTAATGGATTCCCTCAGTTGCCTCCCCATATTCTCACAGATCTGTTTCAAACCATCTACTGAGAAAGGTAAGGAAAAAGACTTGCTGTAACTTCAGAGGAGGCGGTCACAAGTTCACATCCATTTATGCCTCCCATAATTCTATTTGTTTCCTTTGCATTAAGTGTTCCAAGATAATGAATACCTCCATAGTAACAAAAGTCTGAAAATAAACTGTTACCTTGATTTTCACATTTTCAAAGAAAAATCCCTCAATGGCAACCAAACCAGAAGTCTCAGCAATGAACATGCAATAATAGTTACAAGGTGAACAGTGTTTTTTATTCCATTTTCTAAACAATGCCACTGAGTGATTCTCTTGGAAAGGGATTTAGATTGGATTAGGTGATCTTTTTTTTCAGTTGTATAGCTTGTTATTAGCTGTTAACTATGCAGTTACTTTTGAAAAATGTAGATGATAAGTGACTTCGAAGGAGATTTATTATATTGTGATACAAATGTTTTATAAATGCAGTTTTACTCTAAAACTTCTGTCCTTTCTGTTTCTCTGGTTACAACTGTCAAAGTATTCTGAAAGCAAAAAGAATGTGCATATCTGGAAAAAATGTTCAAAACATTTCAGACATAATAAATGTCTTACAGGCTTAATTCAAAGGACTACTGTTGCTGCACTTGTTTTCTTTTTAAACCAATCCCCTTTTCTCTATGCACAACATATTTCAGGGACAATCTCCCTTGTACTGTGTGAAACCAGAGAACACTTTACAATAAGCTATTAAAATTTGGAAAGACTATACCTATCAACCATGAGAAAATTGAACAGGGCAGGCAGCAAAGAGGAACCAAAGAGCCTCTTGATGAAGGTGAAGAGGGAAGTGAAAAAGTTGGCTTAGAATTCAACATTCAGAAAATGAAGATCATGGCGTCTAGTCCCATCATTTCATGGCAAATAGATGGGGGGAAATGGAAAGAGTGACAGATTTTATTTTCTTGGACTCCAAAATCACTTCTAACAGTGACAGCAGTGATGAAATCAAGACGTTTCTTCTTCTTTGGAAGAAAAACTATAACAAATATAGACAGTGTATTAAAAAGCAGAGACATCACTTTGCTGACAAAGGTCTATACAGTCAAAGCTACGGTTTTTCCAGTAGTCATGTACCAATGTGAGAGTTGGATGATAAAGAAGCTGAGCATCAAAGAATTGATGCTTTTGAAGTTTGGTGTTAAAGAAGACTCTTAAGAGTCCCCTGAACTGCAAGGAGGTCAAACCAGTCAATCCTAAAGGAAATCAATCTGAATATTTATTGGAAGGACTGATGCTGAAGCTGAAGCTCCAATATTTTGGCCACCTGTTGCAAAGAGCCAACTCACTGGAAAAGACTCTAATGCTGGGAAAGATTGAAGGCTGGAGAAGGAGACGACAGAAGATGAGATGATTGGATGGCATCATTGACTCAATGGACATGAATTTTATGGTGAAGGACAGGGAAACCGGGCAGTCCATGGAGTCACAAAGAGTTGGACACAACTTAGCAACTGAACAACAATTGCAATTTAAGTTCTGGCAATTTTGAGGGTCTGAGATTCCCAGGGTTCAGCAGTGATATCTTTGTAAGAGTCCAGCTGAACACCTCATATTGAAAGGTTGTTGCTGAGCCTTGAACAACGCCAGGATTCTTGGCCTCTGCTGGAGAGGAATTCAATCTAGGGCCAGTGACGAGGCTTGATTGCGCAGAGCTTTTGTGTGATAAAGTTTTATTAAAGTGTGTAAGAGATAGAGAAAGCTTCTGACATAGACATCAGAAGGGGGCAGAAAGAGTGCCCCACCCACCTACCCCCCCGCTAGTCTTTAGCAGGAAGCCATATACCTACTAGCAGGCTTCTAACTAGAGAAAGGAAATGTCTCAAAACTCAGAGAGTGGCACCAGGCCTCTCTCCCACAAGATGCATTTTGAGATAACATTGGTACAAGGTGAGTCATCCCAGGCCATAAAACAATTGACATATCTTGAAGAAAGTCAGGTTTCTAACCAAATACATTAACATAGCTGAAGAGAACATTTGCATGAGCAAAACATACTGGTTTGTTGAGTAAAACATACCGGTTTGTCAAGTCAGTTCTGAATCTTAGGTGAACCCACTTGAAGAAAGACAGAGTCTAAGGTAAATACATAGTTCATTTAAAATAGCTTAAGAAAAACATTTCCATAAGAAAAACCGCACTGGTTAGCTCAAGGTTTGAGAAAAGTTAAGTTCAGGTGGAACCAGGTGTCAACATGGCAACAAAGAATTTTAAAAGAAACCTTTTAACTTTGTGTAGAGAAGGGGAAAAAAATCTGACACTTGTGGTCTGTTCCCTCCTGCCACTTAAGAGAGAGACAACAAAAAAAAGTCAGACACTTGAAGCCTATTTCTTCCGTTTGGAGACCCCAGGTCTTCCTGCCTGTTACCTCTCAATATAAAACACTGTTGTTGTTGCTAAGCCGCTTCAGTCCTGTCCGACTCTGTGCAACCCCATAGACAGCAGCCCACCAGGCTCCCCCATCCCTGGGATTCTCCAGACAAGAACACTGGAGTAGGTTGCCATTTCCTTCTCCAATGCATGAAAGTGAAAAGTGAAAGTGAAGTCGCTCAGTCGTTTCCGACTCTTAGTGACCCCTTGGTCTGCAGCCTACCAGGCTCCTCCGTCCATGGGATTTTCCAGACAAGAATCCTGGAGTAAGGTGCCATTGCCTTCTTTGCAATATAAAACATGGGCATGTGCAAATCAATTCCTATAAACTGAGAGCTTCAGTGAGCTCAGCATAAGTTGTGAAAGGACAGCTCCCTAAATTTCTACACTGGCTGGATTGGATATAATCTTAAAAATGAAATACTGACATTTATTTCAATGCTCTAGGCCTTGTGATTGTAGCTTAAGAGAGCCAAAAACTATTACTCCACTCTTCCCTACCCCAAGAGATGCAGCGATCTAACAGAGACCAAACCATGATCTTTATTATCAATAAAAGATAGAAGGAGGATGTGGCTTAAATGTTCGACCTCAATGCATTTCCTTACACTTTGTCACTATGTTAAACTTAGACCCTCTGTGGTGATGGATGGAAATTGACAATGGAAAAATTAGTCAGTCAATCTAAGAAAGAAATGAGAAATGTTATCCAAGCGAAACTGAGGGTTATAACACGAAAACGACCTCCCAGAAAGTTCTGAGGACTGTCCCACTCGTTAGCAGTCAAGGCACAGTTATATAAGTTTTTTAAGACAGAGAGCTATACTTTAAATGATGTGTTTTTGACAGTTTACATAATCCCAGATCTGTAAATATGAAATGATGGGTCACTATGACTTCTTACAAGATCAAGAAGGAATGTTATCTTCTAAGGAGTTACCTTGTTGATGTTCGGAGAATGTGGCTCTTTATGGTTGATCAGGTATTTCTGCCGATGGGGAGGTTTGGTTGATGTATAATGCAGATACACAATGCATGGTAGAGGGGAGAGAAGAGGCCATAGAGCAAGAAAAAATGTTTTGCTTAAATTTTTCTAGTCTTGCTATAAAATGTGAATTTCATTTCCCAAAACTAAATGTTTGGTGGTGAGACTGTTGTAGCCAGGCATTCTGGGAAACAAACTCACTCAGAAGGACAATGCAANAAGAAGAGGCCATAGAGCAAGAAAAAATGTTTTGCTTAAATTTTTCTAGTCTTGCTATAAAATGTGAATTTCATTTCCCAAAACTAAATGTTTGGTGGTGAGACTGTTGTAGCCAGGCATTCTGGGAAACAAACTCACTCAGAAGGACAATGCAAATCAGTTCAGTTCAGTCACTCAGTCGTGTCCGACTCTTTGTGGCTCCAGGGGCTGTAGCCCACCAGGCTCCTCTCTCCAGGTAAGAATTACTGGAGTCAGTAACCATTCCCTTCTCCAGGGGATCTTCCCAACCTAGGGATCANCAGGTATTTCTGCCGATGGGGAGGTTTGGTTGATGTATAATGCAGATACACAATGCATGGTAGAGGGGAGAGAAGAGGCCATAGAGCAAGAAAAAATGTTTTGCTTAAATTTTTCTTGTCTTGCCATAAAATGTGAATTTCATTTCCCAAAACTAAATGTTTGGTGATGAGACTGTTGTAGCCAGGCATTCTGGGAAACAAACTCACTCAGAAGGACAATGCAAATCAGTTCAGCTCAGTCATGTCCAACTCTTTGTGGCTCCAGGGGCTGTAGCCCACCAGGCTCCTCTGTCCATGGGGATTCTCCAGGTGAGAATTCTGGATTGGGTTTCCATGCACTCCTTTAGGGGATCTTTCCAAGCTAGGGATCAAACTCAGGTCTCCTGCTTTGTGGGTGGATTCTTTACCATCTGAGCCACCAAGGAAACCCAAGAATACTGGAATGGGTAACCTATCCCTNTTTGTGGCTCCAGGGGCTGTAGCCCACCAGGCTCCTCTGTCCATGGGGATTCTCCAGGTAAGAATTACTGGAGTTGGTAACCATTCCCTTCTCCAGGGGATCTTCCCACATTTGATCTCCTAGGGATCAAATGTGGGTCTCCTGCTTTGCAGGCAGATTCTTTACGTCTGAGTCACCAAGGTAGCCCCTTTACCAAATATCTGGAGATCTTTGTGCTCTAAAGCCTACTTGCCGGCTCTTTGGGTTGTTGAAGGGTTGTTCAGGGGATATTTCTCTTGGCTCCCCTGCACGTAACCAATCTTTTTGTGTATC
>SJYA01009946.1:0-14210 GCA_006410615.1 Neotragus moschatus
GGGAAAAAAAAAAAAAATGTCGTAATCCATCTAGACCCAACTCGCTATCTTAAGAAATCCATAGGATTATATGCCTATTCAGTTATTTAGGGAGTTAAACCCAGGCTTAAGTATAATAAAAAGCTTACTAAAGTGTCTTTTGTCCTCTCCTGGAATACATAGTCTCACATGCAAAACAGAGAAGCAGGAAGCAATCGCAAAAAGAGGAAAGATAGCACTACCAACTGAGAATAACCAGAACTTGTTCTCTTGTGTTTTGAGTTAGCCTCTGCTTCCCATACCTTGAGAGGCATCAAATAAGAAGAATGTGACTCGAGACCACAAAAAAAAAGTAACTACACAGATTTACAGGCGTGCTCATAAGTCCATGTAGTTGCACAGCTCCAAGCAGAAGGTTTATGTTCATTTAAGAGTGGAAAATTTTCAAGTTTTTCCAGAAGCACCATCTGTTTCTACTGGCTGGTTTTGTTTGAATTATTTATTACGATAATCTCAGATTTATCAGGTTAACCTTTGGATTGCCTTCTAAAAATAACTATAGAATATGTAGAATTTTTTGAGTAAATACAGGAAAATATAAGAATTTTACCATTTTACTAAAAGAAGCTTAAGGTCATCATCATAACAAAATAACCCAAAAAATTGTAGTTTATTACATGTAATGGGTTTAATCCATAGAGACAACACAATCGGTCCACAAGATGGCGCTAAGGTAATCAACGTTTTTAAAGAAACATTCAGTGCAGTCTTAAATACCGTAAATAAAAATTTCCCACCATGGTTATCATATGATATCTGTCTTATCAGTCTGTTAATGAGAAATGGAAAAAAAACAGAGTTCCCAAAATCAAAGCCAGGACTTTAAAAACTGACAAACAGCTTTCTATGAATCTTTATGATCTGGTAAGTCTCAGAATCTTAAGAAAAATATAAGTGACTTCTTACGAGCAAAGTTAAAGATAAACGGCATGTTATGAAAGGATTAAATATAGAAACATTTGGAAAAATACATTTCCAAAAGACAGCCAAACTTTCCCTAGTGCAAAGTTACATTAATCTCAGTGAGAGTTATTTTAGAGAAATGGAGGGAGAAAATACAATTTTTCTCACATTTAAGAACTCATTATACACTCTTGGGTTTTGTAGACTGGAACAACAAACTTTCAATTAAAAATAGGTATATTTAGAGAGAGCAGTTAAGAATCTAATTACCACACCAAACTGAGTGGTCAATTTCTACCTTCTTGAATTAAGTCACAAACCTGGTTGCCTGCAGGCCATTACACAGCCAGTCTAATTCAGCTGCATTTTCTCTAAGTCTAACTTTAAGACAGCTCCTAACTGGCTGATGTCATTAGAGACAAGTGGATGGTAAAGGCTGCTGTTCTTTCTACATGAAGGTATGAGCTTTCTTTTCCTCAATTTATTCTGGTTTTACTGAGGCTGTATATTTTGGCATAAGTTTTTCCCACACTCATACCAATTCTTTTTTTACTAGTATTTAGGACTAGCAAGAACTGAGAAGCAATTCATTCTCATTTTTCTTTGTTTGAAGTGTCACTTCAGTGATTATTAGCCATTTGTAATAGTATGGATAAATTTTAAGTTTGTTAGCACAAAGTTACATATGAAAATAAAATGGAATACTAGTGACTTTTGAGAGCATAAAAAACAACTTAGAAAAGAAGTCCAAGTCCTATAAGATCAATTTTATTCCTAATGGAAAACATTTCAGAGTATGAGTCATGTGCAACTTTAGCTAGGAGTTTTAAATCCTTAAATCTTAATCCTCTGAATCTTTATGGAGGAGAGTCCTTAAATGGAAAGCATTCCATACCTAACTCCTAAATGGCCTTTCAGGTTAAAGTATAGCATCAATTATGTGTGGCCATATTGAAATCTGTATCATGGAGCAAAATTTCTTGATTACCAAAAGAATAGTCAATGGGCGGAAAAACATATCTTTCTGGGTTTACCTCCAACTTGATGGCCATTTAGTAGTATTTATAGCCATAAGAGGGCTTCCCTGGTGGCTCATATGGTAAAGTGTCTCTCTGCAATGCAGGAGACCCGGGTTTGATCCCTGGGTTGGGAAGATCCCCTGGAGAAGGAAATGGCAACCCACTCCAATACTCTTGCCTGGAAAATCCCATGGACGAAGGTGCCTGGTAGGCTACAGTCCTTGAGATCACAAAGAGTTGGACATGACTGAGCGACTTCACTTTCACTTTTTTCATAGCCATAAGAAGAGAAGATAATTGCAACGTAGCCTCTTCATCTTTCTTTGTTCAATAAACCATTGAATCCCTAGCATATGTTGAAAACAAATGAAGTCAGACAAGAAATTTGAAACCAGAGTCCATTGCCCCAAAATTCATGGCTGAATAACAACCCTGCCAAGAGCACAGGCTCGGAAAGAAAAAGATGGACAAGAACACTCAAATTTAGTTAAATATATAACAGACACTGTGGATTTGAGGTATTGTATATTCAAAAAGTGAATGAGATGCCATCTTGTCTTCAAAGACTTCACAACCTAATTGGGAAATAGACATTTGTACAAATAATTACAATAGCCACTGTAATTGTACAGCTCACTACCCTGCAGTGAAGTGGATCTGAGATGCGGCGAATGTAAGACCTTCATTGTATATTTACTACATTCAAACAAGAGCCATTTAGAACCATTTGCCAAGCGTTGCTTGAATATACTGAGTAACAACAAAGAAGCAAGAAGTCCTTAAAATGTCCTTACACTCAAATTGCTGTCTTTCTAGCTTAGGCAAGGAAACATACCAAGAACACTGGACAGAGCCTGGCGAGGATGTAAATTCAACGGATATCATAATCCAACAATTGTAAAATCTGTCTCTGTGTTTCTTTTCCAACATTCCCAACCCTGTAGAGTTAACAAACAATAAAAAGATCTTGCATCGTGATCACACACACAATTGGAGAACAGTGTGTTAATGTAACCATGACTGTAAATTATAGGTTGCTCATAAACGTGAAAATCTGTTTAAGCAGCAGTAGTCTAAGAAGGTTTAAAGAGGGGCAACTTTGCTATTAACCTCTCTACTCAACTGAAGCTGTACTTTTCAGGGTCTACAATGGGTTCTTAACTGAAGGTTCAAACACTTTTCTGGTTTACATCACTCTTTACTTTTGCTATGTCATTCTTTCTCCACCTCCTCACCATGCCCGGCCAGACGCCAGACCCGAGATACCACCTCAGTGTCTCTCACACCCATCCCTTCTTTCCATTCACAACTTTCCTGTAGTATCGGCAGGATACAGAGTCCTCACCTCTTATTACAAGAGCAACGAGAAGAAATCAGCTGTTTCTCTGCCCAGTGGCAGAGGCGATGGCCTATTTCCAGACAGTTGTATGCTTCCACTTTGAACTTTGCGGGAATGACAAACAGCAACATGTTTCATGTAGTCGTATGACTACTGGTCTCAAGAATCCATCGGTGATGCCTCTTAAGATATTTCCTGTTAAGTTTCTTGGATTGATATTCCAGATTTTCTAGATTCTTCTTGTCTATAATTAGACTAATTAAGAGCTGGAATTAGAGTTCAATGTTAGGTCTGTCCAACAACAACCCCATGTCCTGGCCATATATCCCACCCTCTTTTTGATTAATTACCTGTGGCAACTAATGCACAAATGGGACAACAAAGAATTAGTGGGTTGGGCAGATGTGTTTTTATTTTACCCTACAATCTAGGGAACTGATATTATAGTCACAAGATGTATGTTTACATTTTCTAAACATGCGTTTCAAATGAGAATTTACTCATTCGTTGTGAAGGTGTCCTGACAACTGTTAACATTAAAGAGCCATTTCTTTTCATCTTCTTTAAGGAAAACAAGCAACCAGAAGAATCAACAATTGCAAAGCAACTGTCCTCCAATTAAAAATTTAAAAAAAGAAAGATCAACCACAGACAAGAAATGGCGCACTTGTCTAACCTGTTTCATAAACTTGATTTTGCTATTTTATAAAAAGCCTTTAAATCACAAAGTAATAAATGGTGTATTTGCACTATGTCTGTTCAAATGTTTTAATTGAACAGTTTTATTGAAAATTCACCATTAATTGATTAAAGAATAAGAAGAAAACCTAGAAAAAATATATTTAGAGAATGGTGACAATCATTTCTAATCCAAAATCACAAAATTTCCGCTTCAGTTTAGCAGTGTGCTCAGCAGTCCCACGGATCTGTCTCTTGCTTCAACAGAGTTTGGATGGTGCAGACCCAGGGATGCCCCTTGCTCCAAGGGCCAACCACCCTCCAGCTTCTTTTCCAGGTGCAAACTTCTGAGCCATCCTCTCATCTATACTCTGCCTCTGGGACAGGCCAACACCATTTTTTTTTTTTTTTTAACTTAGTTTCCTGTTACCAATCAACCAGGAGCTCCCAAATTCCTCAGAATTAATCCACCCGGGTGGAGACTGCCATCAACCCCCTGGTCAACGTGTACCCGCAGTCTCCTACACCTACCTCTCTCTGGGCTTTTATTTCTACCAGGACAATGTGACTCCAGAGGGCATGGGCCATTTTTCCTAAGAACTGGCCAAGGAGAAGTACCAGGGCGCTGAGAGTCTCTTGAAAACGCAAAACCAGCACGGCAGCCATGACGTCTCCCAGGACATGCAGAAGCCACCTCCAGGTGAGTGAGGGAAAACCCAGGACGCCGTGGAAGCCGCATTCTCATGGACAAGAACCTGAACCAGGCCCTTTTAGGATCTGCACATTCGGGGTTCTGCCCACGCAGACCCCCACCTGTGTGACTTCCTGGAGAGCCACATCCTGGATGAGCAGGTGAAACTCATTAAAAAGGTGGGCGCCCACCTGACCACTCTCTGCAGGCTGGCTGATCCCCAGGCTGGGCTGGGCGGTCTCTCTTTGAAAGGCTCACACACAACTAGGACCCTCCAAAGCTCTGAGGCCTTTAAGGAGCCCTCAGGTGTCAGGGCTTCTACTTGAAGCCCCTCTGTATGGCCACTTAGGCAGCATTTTAACCACCCTGGAGCCCTCTCACAAATCTTGGACCAAATGGAAGAAATAAAGGTTTTTGCAGACAAAAATTTCCAATTCAGTTCAATCAGGGGAATATAAAATTATACATTACAATTAGCAAGTCAGTCCTTGATTATGCCTCTGATCTGAGACATCATTCTTGAAAAACAGAGGACAATGAAGCTAGAAGAAAAGAATACAGGGAAAGGGAAAGTTCTATCTAGGGGGGTCATATCTTAAATTAATAATAGTATAAAGAAAATAATAACTATAACACACCACTTATAGGTCTGCTTAGTCTTTCATTAGCCTTTGGTTAAGATCTTGATTCTATAACCAATATTGGCAATTAAAAAATGAATAATTTGGTAGGTGCTTTTAGAAATAATACTTTTTCACGAAAAAAAATCTTCCATTAATAGTGATTACAGAGCAGTAGAAGTTAACACAGGTAGATTTTGGATAGAAAGAAACAGATGATAGACAATCATACCTAAGCAGCTATTCAGATAAACTGTAAGCTTTCTGATATGGTGTTAAAAATAACACAAATTTTCCTGGGCAGAGTTTCCACTATATAAACATTAGTAAAACTTGAGTTATGTTTCAATACATGATTTCTGCAATTTATCTCAAGGCAACAGAAAACCACTAAATGGTCCCCTGTGTAAGGAGAATTTAAATCATGTCATTTCTTATTAAGGTTGTATAAAGCACCTGTCAGCAACATTCATACACCTACACTAGTAATTACTGGTATTGATTTGCAACACTCCAGGATTTCTCAACTAATCTTAAAGGATGGCAGGAAATTATCAAAACAAAATTAACATCCTTAATTTTTAGAAAAATATGTATGAAGACTGCAAGAGAAATGAGGGAACATAGCCAAGATAAAATATTACACTTTGAAATTGCAGGAAATCAACAATTATTACCTATTATAGGTAAGCAAATGGATGGCTACAAGTCAGGGAAATTACTCCTTCAAGCTATGGAAAGATCATTTGCCTGATACAACAGCTCCCTCCGGTGGCAGTTAATGGTAACATGACCAGCTGGACTCAGGGGCAAATATGAGCAAAGGAAAGAACAAAAACGCTCACAGTGGGGAAGGGGCTTCTTTTTGCAAATGGTCAGGTTCCAACCACAGGAGAACTGCCTTGTACCAAAATGCATTATTTTAGGGTATTCAACCACTCTCAAAGCCGAAAGACGATTTAAAAGGAGGAAACTAAATCATTCGAGACACCGCAGTTATGTCTACAATGTGTCAAGAATCTAGTGGAAAGTGAAAAATTAGGTCAACTGTCCAGATATTTGACTTGACATAAATAAGAACCCTGGGACTGACTTTTCCACTGTATATTCTTGGGTAACATATGTATAATCTGAGATTAGAATCTGAGCATTTTGCTTTCGTTGTGTTTTCTTTAACTGATTTCCATGACATTTCTTGTGAAATGTGGCTCTCTTGGTATGTAAGTTCAGCAAAAGACGCATCTATGTCTGGTTCACAGCTGTATTTCAGCCTCAAAACGGTGCCTGACCCACATTACAGTCTCAGTATATGTTTATCAAATTAATGAAGAAAGGTGATTCCTTCGACAATACTTCAGAGACGGAGCCTTTCACTCGTGTTCATAAATATCTCTGAGAATCTAGAAAAAAGCAATAAACCCTTTCTTTCCAAACATGTATGTATAATTATGCATACAGTTTCTAGGGTTTCTTGAACTCTCTGTCACTCATTTTATGAACCACAGGTTAAGGAGCTCTGCTCTAAAAAGAACATTAAGACAAACTTCATAATTATGGAACTGAGATGGTCAATTACATGCATCATTTTGTCTGTGGTGCTTCGGCTATTATTGTCTCAGATCCTGGTCTGAGAAAATTGGACTTACTGATGGTGAAATTAAAACTATCAGGGGAAAATCCATTCTATTTGAAAGTCATACTAAACATCGAAAAATATACGAGAACACAGAAAAAAAAAAAGAGTTTCTGTGAACATAGAACATTCAGTCTACTATCGTCTGCTTTCTATTCTTGACAAGCAAGTGCCCACAGTGATCATAATAATCAGCAACCTGAAAAGAATGAGACTCACCAGCTCCCCAGTCCCTAAAGAAAGCACTCCTGGAGTTTTACGCAAGTCCTGCCAAGAGGGCCAAGTCAGAAGTCAGTGCTAGACATTTCCCCATAAAGCAGTAATGCTGCTGTCAAAATGCCTTTAACAACAAGACTGTGTCCGAGCTCCGTGCTCCAAAATCTGTGATGAGCCAGCAGCTGTTGTTTCGTTGCTAAGTCATGTCCAACTCTTTTGAGACCCCATGGACTGTCTGCCAGGCTCCTCTGTCCGTAGGATTCTCCAGGTAAAAATACTGGAGTGGGTTGCCATTTCCTTCTCCAGGGAATCATCCTAACCCAAGGATTGAACCCATGTCTCCTACACTGCAGGCAGGTTTTTCGCCACTGAGCCACCTGGGAAGCCTCACCAGCAGCTGTTCGACCTCCCTTTTCTGTGGCCTAGGTTTGCCACCTTCCCTTACTTCAACATTGTCATAAAACATAAGAATCTTCCCATTATTCTGTCCCGGAGTGTTTCTGTGAGTGGACCTGATGTTGGTTCACAGCCTTGGGAGTCCTGGGGGGGATTTCAAAACTGGCCTTCCTCACACTCATACATGAAGGGAAGGAAGGGACCAAAGAGTCAGCCACACCAAATTGGTTAGATGGCGGGTTTCATGTCAAGAGTACTTACTCATGAGGCTTGCCTTTGATGGCTCCAAGTAAATCTTCATACCCGCCCACCAGAACCTTAAAAGTCTGTATAGAGGCCTCAGTGGGTTCACTCAGCCACATTATTCTCTCAAGGCTACATCCTTGAAGCGGCTGCTAATATAAAAATATGTTTGTAGGTGGCTTGTACCTCCAAAGGAGAGAGGACAGGATAAGGAATCTAGCTCCCAAGTCAACTGTGTCCTCTCAGTGACCTCCTCCAACACCTGGCCATAGCCCCTGACAGCCATCTACTTTAATTCAATTAAACTATTATTTATTTACTGATACTTTCTCCGTCCCAGACTCTCTACTAAACATTACAGAGATGGGTAAAAAATGTCCCAGCAATTCCACTCCTAAGAATGTACCTGAGAAAATTAAAAACATGTTCACACAAAAATTTGTTCATAATATTACTATTCATAATAGCCAAAAAGTGGAAACAACCTAAATGTATATCAACTGAGGAAGAGTCAAGCAAAATGTGGTATGTTCATACAATGGGATACTTAGCCATAAAAAGGAAGTATTGACACATTCTAAGTGAAGAAAGCTAAACACAGAAGATGACTTATTATTCAATAACATTTACATGAAGTGTCCACAATGGGTAAGTCCACTGAGATGAAAGTAGGTTAGTGGTTGCCAGAAAATGTGGGAAGGAAGGAATTAGGACTAACTGCTAATAAGTACATGATTTGGTGGGGGGTGGGTAAGGAGGGAAATGGGAAGGTTCTGGAATTAGTGGTGATGGTTGCATGCATGCATGCTAAGTCACTTCAGTCGTGTCTGACTCTTCGTGACCCTATGGACTGTAGCCCTCCAAGTTCCTCTGTCCATGGGATTCTCCAGGCAAGAATACTGGAGTGGGTTGCCATGCCTTCCTCCAGGGTTGCACAATATCGTAAATATACTTAAAACAGCTGAAGTGTATACTTTAATGAATTTTATGTTGGGTGAAGCATATCTCAGTTTTTTAAATGCTATTTAAAAGTCAGGCTAGTCAGTACCATTGATGGGAGTGATAAACAGGAAGGGGCACAGAGGGGGTTGGCTGGAATCAATTTTACTTTTTGATTTGGGTAGTGGTTATACTGGTACTTGGTTTAAGATAACATATTAAGCAATGTGTTTATGTTGCGTGCACAGTTCTGAATGTCTAAATAACAACAGAAATTTTTAAGAGAAATAAAGTAGGGAATAGTTACTGTGGTCGTTGTTTAGTCACTGGGGAGTCCCTGGTGTCTCAGTGGTAAAGAATCCACCTACAGTGTAGAAAATGCAGGGTTTGAGTCAGGCACGACTTGGCAACTAAACCACAACCACCAGTCACTAAGTCATGTCTGACTCTTTGTAACCCCAGGGACTGTAGCCTGCCAGGCTCCTCAGCCTGTGTGGGATTTCCCAGGCAAGAATACTGGAATGGGTTGTCATTTCCTTCTCCAGGGGATCTTCCTGACTCAGGGTTTGAACTTGCATCTCCTCACACTTAGAGTCAATTAATCTGTGACAAAGAAGACAAGAATATACAACGGAGGAAAAACAGTCTCTTCAATAAATGGTGTTAGGAAACTGAGGTCACATGTAAGAGAATGAAATTAACCATTTTCTAACACCATATACAAAAATAAACTCAAAATGGATTAAAGACCTAAATGTAAGACTGGAAATGATAAAACTCTTAAAGGAAAGCATAGGTAAAACACTCTGACATAAATTGTAGCAATATTTTTTTTTTCAGATCTGTTTTCTGAGGCAAAGGCAACAGAAGCAAACTAACCAAATGGGACTTAAGTAGACTTAAAGGGTTTTTTACAGTAAAGGAAACCACCACAAGGCAAAAAGATAACCTATAGAATCAAAAAAAATAAATTTTTGCAAATGATATGACTGACAAGAGGTTAATCTCCAAAATATATAATTAACCCATACAACTCATACTGTTCATGGGGTTCTCAAGGCAAGGATGCTGAAGTGGTTTGCCATTCCCTTCTCCAGTGGATCACATTCTGTCAGAACTCTCCACCATGACCCACCTGTCTTGGGTGGCCCTACACGTCATGGCTCATAGCTTCATTGAGTTAGACAAAGCTGTGACACATCATGGCTCATAGTTTCATTGAGTTAGACAAAGCTGTGATTCCTGTGACCATTTTGGTTCGTTTTCTGTGACTGTGGTTTTCATCCTGTCTGTCCTTTGATGGATGAGGATAAGAGGCTCAGACAAGTTTCCTGATGGAAGGGACTGGTTGTTGGGGGAAGCGGATCTTGCTGTGGTGGGCAAGGCCATGCTCAGTAAATCTTTAATCCAATTTTCTATTGATGGGTGGGGCTGTGTTCCTTGCCTGTAGTTTGGTCGAGACCAAACTATGGTAGGGGTATGGCAACCTCCTCCAAAAGGACTTATACCAGCATGCTGTGCCTCCCAGGACTGCTGCTATCAGTGTCCCTGACTCCTCCGCCAGAGACTCCCAAACACTCACATGCAGAACCATCACTTTGCTGACAACAGTACATATAGTCAAAGCTATGGTTTTTCCACTACTCATGTACAGATGTGAGAGTTGGACCAAAAAGAAGGCTGAGCACTGGAGAACTGATGCTTTTGAACTATGGCACTGGATAAGACTCTTGAGAGTCACTTGGAGAGCAAGGAGATCAAATCAGTCCATTCTAAAGGAAATCAACCCTGAATGTTCACTGGAAGGACTGATGCTGAAACTGAAGCTCCAATACTTTGGCCACTTGATACGAAGAGCCAAGTCACGGGAAAAGACTCTGATGCTGGGAAAAACTGAGGACAGGAGAAGAAAAGGGTGACAGAAGATGAGATGGTATCATTGACTCAATGAACACGAGTTTGAGCAAGCTCCAGGAGATAGTGAAGGACAGGGAAGTCTGGCATGCTGCAGTCCATGGGGTCGCAAAGAGTTGAACATGACTGAGTGACTGAACAATGACATACAACTCAACATCAAAAAAAAGTCATTCATCTCATATGTGGAATCTAAAAAGAAATGATAAAAATGAGCTTACTTACAAAACAGACTTACAGACTTAGAGAATGATGAACGGATGTGGGAAAGGGATGGTTAGGGAGCTTGAGATGGACATGTACACACTGCTATATTTAAAATGGATAACCAACAAGGACCGACTGTATAGTACATGGAACTCTGCTCAACGTTATATGGCAGCCTGGAAGGGAGGGGAGTTTGGGAGAGAATGAATACATGTATATGTATGACTGACTCCCTTCACTGTTCACCTGAATCTATCACAACACTGTTAATGAGTTATACCCCAATACAAAATAAAAAGTTTTTTTAAAAATAATTTAAAAGGGGGCAGAAGACCTGAATATTTTTCTAAAGAAGACATATGGATAGCCAATAGGCACATGAAAAGATGCTCAATATTGTAAACCATCAGAGAAATGCAAGTCAAAGCCACAATGAGATACTACTTCACACCCATCAGAATGGCTATCATCAAAAAGAACACAAATAATAAATGTAGAGAAGAGAGAACCCTGTTACACTGTTGGTGGGAATCTAAATCAGCATACCCACTATGGAAAACACTATGAAAGTTCCTGAAAAAAAAACAAAAAATAGAGTTACCATATGACCCAGCAATTCCACTTCCAGGTATATATCTAAGAAAATGAAAACATTAATTCAAAAAGATATACACACTTGAATGTTCATAGCAGCATTGTTTACAATAGCCAAGATATGGAAGCAACCTAAGTGTTCATCAACAGAAGAAGATGTATAAAGAAGATGTGTATATATAAACATAAATATGTAAGTAGGCTTCTCTGGTAGCTCAGCTGGTAAAGAATCTGCCTGCAATGCAGGAGACCGCAGTTCGATTTCTGGGTCGGGAAGATCCCCTGGAGAAAGGATAGGCTATCCACTCCAGTATACTTGGGCTTCCTTGGTGTCTCAAATGATAAAGAATCCATCTGCAGTGCAGGAAACTGGGGTTCAATCCCTGGGTTGGAAAGATCCCCTGGAGAAGGGAAAGGCTACCCACTCCAGTATTCTGGCCTGAAGAGTTCCACAGACAGAGGAGCTGAGCACAACTGAGGAACAACGGTAGAGCTAGTAGTAATAATATTAATTCAATTCAGTTCAGTCGCTCAGTCGTGTCTGACTCTTTGCGACCCCATGAATCGCAGCACGCCAGGCCTCATTGTCCATCACCAACTCCTGGAGTTCACTCAGACTCATGTCCATCGAGTCGGTGATGCCATCCAGCCATCTTATCCTCTGTCATCCCCTTCTCCTCCTGACCTCAATCCCTCCCAGCATCAGGGTCTTTTCCAATGAGTCAGCTCTTCTCATGAGGTGGCCAAAGTATTGGAGTTTCAGCTTCAGCATCAGTCCTTCCAATAAACACCCAGGACTGATCTCCTTTAGGATGGACTGATTGGATCTCCTTGCAGTCCAAGGGACTCTCAAGAGTCTTCTCCAACACCACAGTTAAGAAGTCTGCCATTTCTAAGAATGCTGAAAAAAATAAATCCTTCCTATCCAAAACCCTCTTTCCAGCCAAAAAGAAATCCATGATCAAAGTATCCTTTAAATCTAAACCTATTTACTTAGCTACTAACAATGAAGCTTAATGTACCAATTTATTGGAAGTTATAAATATGCCAAGCTTTGTCCACGATGTACATATTTTATCAGACAGTGATAGAATTGAAAAAGAGAAAGAGGAAATTACTCCTTTTACTTCTGCATGGTAACAAAAAGCTAAAATTTAATTTGATGGTAGACTCACAGAATGTGGACCTCCTATATCTTGCAAAACTTGAAAAACATCTTCACTTGATCATTACTTGCTGATGTACCTAGTTCTGTTATTAATTCCAAAAATCCTGTATGTTCAAAACATGCTTTGTGTTTATTCTCTCAAGTGGGAACAATCTGTTTTAATCACTGAAGACAGATTTTTTTTTAAGACAAAGGAAAAAAAAATCTGACTGTAACTGTTTAAAATGCTTCAATATCTGCACATTGTTTGGCAGTTAAAAGGGTAAATCTTAGCCATTACCTTCAAGGTCCTGGATAATTTAGTCCCAACCTCCTTCCCAGCTTCTTTGCTGACCACTGTCCCCTTTAATTACTGAGCCTCGGCCCCCAAGCCAGCTTTCTATTCCTTGTATTCAACCATCAAATATGCCACTCCCTCTGAAATATTTTCCTCCCTACCCCCGTTTTATCCCCCACTCTTTCTTATATGTCTCCTACTCATCCTCTGAGCCTCAGTTTAAATGTCTCTTCCTCAGGGACCAGGCTACATCCTCATATTATTACCTCACAGCACCCTATGCTTCTCCTTCGTAGCACTTGGCACAGTTGAAGTTAAGCATCCGTGCAAGTGTCTGTTGAATATCTGCACCCACTAGATTGTAAGCTTCCTGAAAACAGCAAACATAAACGTCGGCATTGCTATTGCATTCCAACATCTAACCTGATACATGCTACTAAATACATAAAGTGGAATTTCACGTTTTTATTTCCTTGCAATCCCTTGAGTTAAAACTCAAGAAATTTTACAACGAATTTAAGTGACAAGTAAGACACCTGATACACATGCTTAGCCTAGGACAGTGACAAAATCCATAAATATTTATTACTTAATAAATATTTGAACAATATTACTATGAGTCAATATCTGGCCATAAAGTTATAAAAGATTTACTATAAGTTGATGTTCATAACCTCTTCTGAAATACTGAATCTCCATACCCAAGAAGAAAACTTAAATATTCCTCTATTTTAATATCTATGGCATTTAATCAAAACATAATTCCATAGCAAAGAAACCAACATGGCCCATATCCCAGGCTTGGAATGCGTGTTTGATCACATCTATTTTTCCACTGACTCATTCGTCTCACCTGCCTTCATTAATAGAAGGTCCATTATCTCCCTCTTGAAACCTACCCTTTCCCTCTCTAAGCCCAGAGGCTTACTCACTCTAAACGCCTGCTGCTGGAGAAAACAAGAAAGCCTCCTTGGGTCAGAACAGCTGTTGTTTCTTTCACTACCACAAGATGTCACTGTAGAAAGCCAGGTCTTCACAATTTTGTCTCTGACCTGCAGCTACAGAATCCTTTCCATCTTAGTGCTTGCATAACATCACACTTGAACGTAAATTCATAGCTCTTTAACTTTCTACCTAGATGCTTCTTTTTTTTTTTTTTTTTTGCAAAGCATGACAATAAGCATCAGAGAGGTCTCAAGGCCTTCCTTTCCAGAAGACTCATTGACCTCCAACTATCCAATAACAGAACTTCGCTGGTGGCTCAAACAGTAGTGAATTCACCTGCAGCACAGGAGATTGCCTGCTAACCAGGTGACGCAGGTTCAGTCCCTGGG
>SJYA01009947.1:0-14210 GCA_006410615.1 Neotragus moschatus
TCAACTGGAATTCCATCACCTCCACTAGCTTTGTTTGTAGTGATGGTTCCTAAGGCCCACTTGACTTTGCATTTCAGGATTTCTGGCTCTTGGTGAGTGATCACACCATTGTGGCTATCTGGGTCATGAAGATGTTTTGGGAGTCATGAAGATCTTGTCTTCTCAGGCAAAAACATTTAAATCTTTTACATATTAATGTATGTCATTAATCCAATACATATTACATATACATATTATACATACTATATTTTTTCAAAATATTATACATATTTTTAAAATTTTAGTCTTAACTACAATACAGAGAGTAAGTTCCTATCAATATTTTATGAAATCATCCTCTGAAACACTGGCTTTTTAAGAGAAATACTTCAGGACCTCTAACTTATTTCATCTCAAAAAAACAAAAAACAACAACAGAACTCGGAAGCACTCTGTTATCGTGAGGGGACAAACAGTCACGACACTATGAGAATAACCTGGTTAAACTGTGCCCAGGACCTGGAACTGCTGCTGAAAATTTAAAACCAACGGCTGTTCCGCTTACCTCCTCCTGGTGGGCTGCACAGAGTCATTGTCGCTCCCACACGAGGGGTTTCGGCGGCGTGTGTAAGGGAACTTGGGGGATTTCGTGCGGTCGTTGGGGGAGTGATAGAGTCCGCTGGAGTGGAAGAGGAATGGTCAAGGGTGTCTGCAGAGGGCCGGGAGGAGCAATACCCTAAGCTGGACCTAGGAGGTGCTCACAACTGCCCATTCTCTACTTTCAGGGGAATACTGGGTCTTAGGCACATGGTTCTCTTTCCTGACAAGATTTATTGAAAGAAGAGTAAGATATAGTAAAATAAATCATGACAGTCTTCACTTTGCAGGAATGGGCTTGTCTCACTGGACTTCAAAAGAAGTGAGCACACACAAATGATGGCAACAGTAACAACAATCTGCGTTTATGGTGAATCTACACACGCTAGCTGAGGGCTTTATACTCATTATCCCAGTTTATCTCTAGGTCAACCCTAGTCACTGAAGTACAGTTATTAGACCCATTTAACAGAAATACAGAATATTTAGTTAAGCAGCCAAGTACCCAGGAAAGAGGCAGAATTAGAATCTGAACCATCGCGTGGTCAGACCTGGAACAATCATTCAACTTATCAATTAATTCTGAAGCAGATCTGTCCCTGGTATGGTAATTGTGAACAAAATTAACTAAATATTTATTTATTTCTAGGAATAAAGGTCCTCTAAAAGCACTATTCATTAACGGCAGTTTTCAACTTAAGTTTTAACAAGAACGGTACAATTGGGGAAATTATCATTAATATGTCATTTCAAGTATCCCAATGACCACCTAAGCCATCCTCACCACCTTTCAGGCAGTTAAGATCTTAGTATTCGCAAGTTTTCCTTTCTGTCTTTCCAGGAGAAAGTTTCATGTTAGGACACATCCTGTTGACTTCTGCTTCAGAAGTTCTCAGTCATGCTGATTTAGGAATCTGACTGCTTGTCCACAGTTAGTCATCACCAGCCACAAAGCAAATTCCATCGTTTAACAAGCTGCAATTGCCAACCCCATTTATACTGTTCTCCTTTATAAAAACAAGGATTCTTTTTACCTCTGGGGGCCGTTTTCTTCCCACGGTGCATGAGATTTACTTCTCTGGGTATCAGGGCTGTTTTCATTCTTTGCTTTCTTAAAGCTTTAATTTAAAAAAACAAACAAACAAAAAAGAGTGGAAAATAAATTAACTAGAAAATAAAAGAACATTAACTCACATACTTATTTCTTCAGTAAAATTATGTAACAAACATTTTAAAATGTGTTTTTATTCATACCTGTGACTCATTCCAGAAAAAAATGTAAAGTAGCTGCCTAAAAAATAATAATAATAATCTTTCCAGCTGTACCTTGGGGGTCTCTTTGCCCTTTCTTTCTTTCTTGTTTTACTGCTGTAAGTCACCCAAATGCCAAGTCATCAATTGTTAAAAGAAACTTTCTAGAGTCCACCTGCAGTATGAGAAGGGGCTTCCCTGATAGCTCAGTTGGTAAGGAGTCCACCTGCAATGCAGGAGACCCCAGTGCAATTCCTGGGTTGGGAAGATCTGCTGGAGAAGGGATAGGCTGCCCACTCCAGTATTCTTGGGCTTCCCTTGTGGCTCAGCTGGTAAAGAATCCACCTGCAATGAGGGAGACCTGGGTTCAATCCCTGGGTTGGAAGGATCCTCTGGAGAAGGGAAAGGCTACCCACACCGGTATTCTGGACTGGAGAATTCTGGCAGGATGAGAAATAGGGGGAACCAGCAAGCCAAAAACACAAGGCTGACAAGAAAGGAAAGTTGAGTATTCTGGCTCACGTGGCTGGCTCCCTCTCTCAGCAGTGGTCAGAGACCACTGGCTTTGGATCTGGGTCTGAATTTGTGCAGGCCGGTCAGCTCTGGGCAGGTTCAGGCCGCCCAAACTGACCTTCTCTGCCCCCAGCTTCCGCCGTATCTTGGCTTCATCCTTCCAAACCAGAATGACTTTCAAATCTTATTTCCTGACCTAGTATCATCTTTCTGTCCTAAGAATATAAATATAACTGAGTTGTTACTCAATCTCAACAAATTATTTTAGAAACACTGGGAGACACAAGGCAGGGGCTCGGAGAGAAAGTATGCCACCTCTCACTTCCCTGGGAGCCTCCACTTCAGAAAAAGACAGAGCTGCTTAACTCCTAACCCATGTTTAACCCCAGCTTTCTCAGGAATCCTCTATTTAATTGTCCTGGAATATAGTCATAGCAGAGTTCTTTGTAACAGCAAAGAAAGAGGAGAGAAAAAATGACAAGGTCATTTGAAAAAATGAAACTTGTACCTTAGTATATGATATTCATCTAGGGAGCTATAAAGCCTAAAATATTAGATATTTGACAAAGGCATGTTAAAGATCACTAGTATTGACAGATGGTAGGCATATTTTATGTTATTCTTAAAAAGATTAAAAAACATTTGGAAGATCAAACTTCTAAAGTAAACCTTTAATTCTGAAAGGAGGAAAAGTCATAAATATGGTATGTAGAAAGGTACAGTAGGAAGTTTGGGTGTGTTTGTAAATCAGAGAGAAAAGAGAAAAGGGAGACTGAGCAGTGCAGTAGGGAGATGAAAGAGGAGCTGAGAGAGCAGCAGCAGAATGAGGAAGTCTCAGGGGGAAATTAACTGAATGCAGGCTCCGAGCTAGTTCTCATCTGGAGCCTGAGTGGGAAAATTTGGCAGTCCTTCAGGTATCAGTCCTATCAGCAAGAACGCAGTTGTGGAGCAGACTGCACTCCTTCCATACACTCTAAAAAGGCCTGGGATCTGAATTTCATGCAAGATGAAGTCTTATGTCAGACTTACCATAAGCATACCCTGTACATATAGATTCAGCTGACTCTCTAGCCAGCAACGAGGCTGAGAGAACCACAGTACATGAAAGCGCACGCCACGCTGGTATAAAACAGGTAGTGGAAAGCTGCTGTATAACACAGGGAGCCCAGTCCAGCGCTCTGTGCCAGCCTAGAGGGATGGAGTGGCGGGCAGTGGGAGGCAGGCCCACAGGCGAGGGGGTATACTTACGGCTGGCTCTTGCTGCTGTACCGCAGAAACCAACACAACATTGTAAAGCAATTATCAACCCATCAAAACAAGAATGCAAAAAGAGAAAAGAGGAAGAAAGTGTACACGAAAGCAAAGAACTTATCATTCCAAAAAGAGAATCTGTACAGGGAGCATCCTGTACCCAAACAAAAGAAAATGAAGGCAAAACCTTGGGGGAAACATTGCAACTCTGAGAAATTTCGTAACTTAGAATTATTCTGCTGAGAAATCATACCCTATATTTCTCTAAGTAGCAACAATCCAAGTGAATGAAAACACCATTATTTACTAACAAAAGATGGAGCAGATGATCTGAGAAGTTTCTCAAGGTCACTTATTTCCGACTGCTTGGCCTTCTCTACAATGCGTATGGAGCACTCTCTCTTGAGAGCTCACTGTACGTGCAACGTCCTGTCCCATCAACATAATTGGAGACAGGAAACAGTGACGCTGAAACAGTGTCTGAACAGAGAACAATGCTGATCTTTCAGGGAAACAATCCACATAATATATTAAGAGAAGGTCCTTCCACTGGGGGATGCCTCAGGGAAAATTGGTGTAAAAGACCATGACAACCCTTCATACATATGCAATCACTGCCTTCTGAAACCCTGTACCTCTAAAGGCTATATAAAACCTCCTTCCAGGGCCACAGTTCAGTGCGCTGCTATAATGAACGCAGTACATTAAACATGAATGCTATCTACTTTACCTCCCAGGTCCCTCTGAGTTAGTCCATTATATCATGCCATTTAAAAAAGTCACATGGGATTTTCAGTGTTGTGGAGAAGGCAGACCACAGACTGTCTATAACTTCATCATGCTATGAGAACAGGAGCATTTCCTTCACATGAGAGGGACATGTCCTGATTCTTTCCATTTTACTGGCATTTTAAAGTACTCTTCAGCCCACAGACTATTTTCATTAAAAGTACTAGTTAATTACCAGAGTGCTTCTTAACCTTGACAAAAGATAAAAAGCATTTCTGTGACAGCCGATAGCAGTGTACCCTTTCAGTTAACTAACTGACCTTTTTATTGGTGAAGGTGCGATAATTTTAGTTGTTCCTTCATTTTCTCCATTTTCCATATTCGCAGTTACCCGATTTATGCTGTTTGATCCTAGTAGCAAAGCAGAGCAAAGAGAGAGACAGTGGAGAAGAAAAAAAAAAAGGAGGCAGTGGTCAGAAAAACACAAAAGAAATGGAAAAAAAAAATTTTAATGTAAACTTAGGGACATCATGACACATTGTACTGGTAAAATATAATTCTAAATACATAATGAACTGCTCAACAAATCTAAGATAATATTTTCTGAAATGTACTAAACCCTGAACATAACAATGGCCAATGGGTCTAGGTTATGGCACCATTTGAAAATAGGATGTTTTGAGACTTCAGTGTTTACAAAGTTCCCACATTATGGACATTCTTTAAACCATTAAATAAGAGTCTAAGATATTTAGTACTATTATACTGGAATATAAGCCATTCCAATCGGTTTTTGACAACTGTGTCGTGAAAAAATTACTGTTTCTTGGCATGCCGTTGACAACTCTCATTCTCAATCAAACCTACCCCAAATATTTCAGACCTGAAAATACTCCAACTCATAATGCAAATGGAAAAAAACGGACTAATATAGATATGATTTGTATTACTCACATCAAAAAAAAAAAAAGTTTTCAAGTGTGCTTTTTAATGTAAACATCCCTAAAAAGCTAAAACTAACTTTTTAAAAGCTGTTATTCCCCAGATTTGCACACATGCTAGATGGACCAGCAGAGGGCACCCCCAGCAGACACAATGATGGAAACTGTGATCAAATTAGCACAGCAGCCAAGCCCATCCAGGAAATCTGATCCCATTCTCAGAAGAGAGGCTGATAAGGCTGCAGGGGTGAGACGTGCAGGCACTGATGGCTAGTCTCCTCTCTAGTGGCACGGCACTCCGGGAGGATGGACGCCTGCAGTCCTGGTTCAATCATGTGGCCGGCAGGCGTGTCCTCCTCAGAAAGCCATCTTGTATGTCCACGGGTCAAGTCCTTCAATCCAAAGTATAATCACGGCTAACAGTTTCCAAATTCTAAGATAAGTCTGTAATACTAGTAAGAGCTGATACCTGTTGAGCACTTACTATGTGGTGGGTGCTGTCCCAAGCGAAAGTCGCTCAGTTGTCTCCGATTCTTTGAGACTCCATGGACCCTCTGTCTATGGGATTCTCCAGGCAACAATACTGGAGTGGGTTGCCATTCCCTTCTCCAGGGATCAAACCCAGGTCTCCTGCACTGTAGGCAGATTCTTTACCATCTGAGCCACCAAGCTGTCCTAAGTACTTCTGGTCTATTTACTTATATAATCCTCAAAATAATCCTCTAGTATGGATACTAATATTTCCCCATTTTAAAGATAAGAAAAACAGGACTTTGCCAAGGTCCCACAGCTCATGAGTGAGGACCCAGCTTTTAAACCCACCAGTCTGGCTCCTGAGAATTAGCTCAAAACCACCACAATGCACAGCCTTCCATGGCCATCTGTGCCCCATCCTCAGGAGCCAGTCTAAATTAAGGGTACACTGGGAGAAACAGACTCTTTCGAAGATGAGTGAAAAGAACAACCAATGAGGAGAACATTTAATCGTCAATTAAGAGAAGAACTCTCTGTCGAGGGCAACCAACCTTGAGAGATAACAAGAGGAACATGTGAGCACCCTGAAGTTGGCAATTCCCTCCAGGACATTGGGAGGCAGCTTTGGCTACTGATCAGGAATGATAAACATTAATGAATACACCTTAGACACAGAAGGGAAACAGGGGTTTCAAATAAGCACTCCGTAAACTATTATTATGAGCAATTTGACATGCATTCAACACCTGAATTTTGTTCCAGTTTTGGAATCCTGAAGTGAAAAGGTGGACCTGAAGGTATGTGGCATTAAAGGCAAGCTGACATGGGAGCAACATTCAGAATTCAGGCATTATAAAAGAGCATGGTCAGATGGATGAGACTCAACCAACTCCCCCGAACAACCCCAATGCTATCAGACACTGCAGTGGCCAGTCACTGT
Organism: Neotragus moschatus; assembly: GCA_006410615.1. Lineage (NCBI taxonomy): Eukaryota > Metazoa > Chordata > Mammalia > Artiodactyla > Bovidae > Neotragus > Neotragus moschatus. Next base: position 6,676 of record SJYA01009947.1, read on the forward strand.
CTATTTGGCCATAACCCTTAATAAAAATCACAAGGGCAGATTCCCAAAATTGCAGGTGCAGATTTAAGAAGGAGCTGCTTCTCAAAAGTGGGAACTCTGTGTGATATGGCCCTGGGACACTGACAAGAGGGATTAATTCATTTGTGCCCCAGACAGCTGATGTGTCCCCATATAAATATTTTTAACAGCTTTAAATACATGTTTTTTAAATGCAGCATTGTTCCAAGTTGGTATTACTAATTTATAATATAAGAGAAATTCACATACCCAGGGCTATTTCCCAGGCTGGGGGAAGAAGGGGGCAGAGCGGGGAATCCAGCCCAAGTGCCCAGTGGCAATAACAGCAGTGGAAGAAGCGCCGAGTGAAAGCAAGCATCACTCAAACTGAAGTCCTGTGCAGCTAGCTGGACGACAAACCTGGGTTTGCTTCAAGTCTTATCACTTTTGACTGAGCTGCTGCTGCTGCTGCTGCTAAGTCGCTCAGTCGTGTCTGACTCAGTCCCCATGGACAGCAGCCCACCAGGCTCCTCCATCCATGGGATTTTCCAGGCAAGAGTACTGGAGAGGGGTGCCATCGCCTTCTCCGTTTGACTGAGCAGTCAGTCCCTTTTTGGCTTTTTGAGGAGGCAGGGGGGCACTGGTGTTTTGTTGTTGTTTTTTGTTGTCGTTTGTTTGATTTTAAATTTTTTATTAGAGTATAGCTGACTTACAATGTTGCGTTACTTTCTGCTCTAAACCAAAGTGAACCAGTCATACATACTTACACCCACTCTTTCTTAGAGTCTCTTCTCATGTAGGTCGTTACAGAGTACTGAGCAGAGTTCCTTGTGCCACACAGTCGTTATTATTTATTTAGTTTACATACAGTAGTGTGTATGTGTCAATCTCAATCTCCCAATTTACCCCGTCTTCCTCTCCCCAGCCCTGGTAACCATAATACTGCTGAGCAGTCTTTTCTTAGTCTAACAGCCTTGGGGAAAGTGAGGCTGCTGGCTCACTCTCACCGAGTCTCTTTCCCAAGCTTGCAAAAGCTTAATAAACAGGCAAGCCCAAAACTGAGGAATATTTTCAAATAGAAAATTTTCAAACTATATATGTATATGTACTTCCTTAAAGAAACCAACATTTGGTTATTCACAATACCTAAGTCATAATTCTTGAGGTCAAACACTAGATCTATGGTTTTCTCAAAGAATTTCAGGGAAAAAAATTACACACAAGCTCTCTCAGACAATCTCAAACACAATAGGCAAATGTCTTCAAAATAAACTGCTTCACTGACAAGACTATTTTACTAACATAACAGTCAGATTTACACACTCAAACACATTGTATTTAGATAGTGTAATCCAATTTAATTTATGGTTTTTTATACTCATATTCATATATTCATATGAATATTCATATACAAAACAGCATACTACTAACCAAAAAAAATCTATTTATATGCATTTCTCTCCTCTGTAAGTATGTGAACTGAAGCCTGAAGTGTAAAAGACTTACCAGGAAAACTAACTATAAGAAAAACAGCTACTTATAAGCCTTAACTGGGAAATTTTCTGCAGTATCCATTCATGTAATATTCATACCTTAATTATAAATTACTTTTTATTCATGAATGTAGGGTTCCTTAAAAACTCTACGTAATACTTATTAGCTTTATGTTAGTAAATACGCACTTAAAAGTAATAATTATACTTTAAAAATACTGTATTTTAACCATTGTCCTAATTACGTCAAATGAGTTTTTTTTTAAACCATACTATCATTTAAGAAGAAAGCTAAGCAATTAAACATTGCTTACTGAAACCTGCAAAGGTGAGAGAGATGGTTATACATCCTTTAGGCTTCCCGATTTTCCATTTTTCTGACATGCACTAACTGCTTTCCTTTTCAAAACTCTTCCTCCCCTCACTATCCTACCTTCCAGAACCAGCCCTCCGAAGTGGTGATCTGACAAACGAACTACGCTAAAGGGCTCATGTCTTCATGTATTAACTGGTCACAAAATAGCTGCATTTTAAAGACAAAAAGAAGACAAATATTAACTAAAATAATTAATTGATAACAATGGAATTTTAGGCATTGTTCCAGAAGAAATTTTGAGGTGGGAGAAATTGTTTTCAACATTCTTTTTTCATTGTAAATTATAACAGACCACCAGAAAAGAATGAAACATACATATGTGAACTGTTTAACAAATTATTATAAAGTGAACCGCTATTAAAGTACTTCTCATGTTGAGCAATAAAACATTAAGGGCAGTTTCCTACACTATAGAAATCACTCCATGTGGGGCAACTCTTTCTTTTAGAGAAGGGCAAACAGTTGTTTTCCATCTAAAATATCCAGAAACACAAACAGCCACATAGATATTTCAAAAAATATTTATAATAGACACAATAAAATTATTAATAAAAGTGAATAAGGCCTCAAAATCTTAATAAAATGAAGGGTGTATCACTGAGGCCCCATGATTTCCAGCACAGTGTTTTATACATGGTGAGTATTCAGTGAAGGTCTGTTATTATAGAGGATGTCTTTCTGTTTCTACTAGTTTTTCCCACTAGAAGGGAAAATTGAGGATAATAATGTTATGTTTAAAAGTGTCAAAACTAAGACCAAAAAGAATCGATGTGGCAGTATGGAAAATGCAGGAGATGAGGTGACCTGCAGCCCTATCCTACAAGCCTGGGCTACTTCTCAGGGCTTTACGGCCGCCTTCCGCTGTAGCATGCTCCTCCTTTCTAGTCTTTTAAATGAAAGCAGCAGATGATCTCCAACAAAAGTCAGTTATCCACATATGACGACCAAGCCTCCTACATAAATCTGTATTTTGTTTTACATAACATATTAACTCTAGCAAGGTCATTTAGAGTTAGAAGCATACAGTTCAACTTACACATCATTCACAGAAAAAGACAAAGGCCTGGGATTTCCCTGGAGGTCCGGTTAAGACTCTGTCCCCCCACTGCAGGGGGCATGGATTCCACCCCTGGCCAGGGAACTGAGATCCCGCATGCCACATGGTGTGGTAATCCCCCTCCCCCAAAAGACAAGGGCTTTACTCATGAGACTGGTCACAGGTAGAAGAATAAGTTTATCAGGAGATTGCTGTAGTTTATTAAGGAGCCAGGTCTAGCCCATGATCTGTGATTAGTTTCGTCTCTGGACTGTTAAACACTACAGCTTGGCACGAGTCCGCACAATTCCCTGTGGGTTAGGCAGCACTGCAGCGCCGGTGCTCAGTGTTCCACGGTCTCATCTGTTCATTTTTTAACACCCCATATGCAAATGATCTCAGCCCATGTGCAGCGGACTATGACCACGCTATTGTGCAGTCTGGTTCTGCTCACAATTCAGTGCCTTCATCTTCAGCGACCCTCGCCTTCCGTTCAGGAAGAGTGGCTGTCAGAAACAGAACCAACTTTCCCAGGATCTGTTTAACCGCTTGACCTGGGGGAGATTCTTAAAAGTCATCCCTGTGATGTCCAGATTTCAAGATGCAGTTCTGAATTCACATGGATGCTCAATATCAAAAACACTGAGCCTCACAAGGTCCCTCATAGCTCAGTCGATAAAGAATCTGCCTGCAGTACAGGAGACCTGAGTTCGATACCTGGGTTGGGAAGATACCCTGGAGAAGGAAATGGCAACCCACTCTAGTATTCTTGCCTGGAGAATCCCTGGGGACAGAGGGCCTGAGAGGCTACTGTCCATGAGGTCACAAGAGTCAGACATGACTTAGCAACTAAACCACCACCACCAAAGTTCATAGCTCAATTTGACACCTGTCAACCTTAAATGTCTGATGTTACTTAAATGTTGCCACTGCTTTGAATTTAGACTGGGCATGGAGGATGAACATGTGACATTAAAAGAAAATATATATATATATATATATTTATCAGAGTAATTTGACTTATTCTGTTTAATGGGGAAAAGGACAAATAGCCAGTAAGTAAAGGGAGACTATCATATAAACATGATTTCATTTTTAAAACTCTCAAATATGATACATTTGTAAACTTTTAGGCTAAATTTTATCCCACTTATTCACATTTTCTTTTCTGATCTGTATTTTTTAAAAGCTACGTCTAATGCCTGAGACAAATAATAAGGACAGAATAGATTTTAACAGATTGTTAGGTTGCATTAAAGACAGTCTGAGTTCATATTTTCTGACCTAGAATGACTTATCAGAAGAAATATTATATTCATGAATTAAGAATAAGCTAGTAACTGGAAATATATTTTAGCTCTAGTTCTCACAGTGATAGTACAGAATCACCTTGCCTTGGTTTCTCAACTTTATAAACTGGGTACTATGGTAAAAAATGGCAGATGACAGAACAACTTGGCAAAATATATTTTTCTAACATCACAAACAGTAAAATGGCCATGGAAAATTTATATGTTTTTTCCTATCATCATAAAGGTTTTATATTTGCCAAAACTGATGATATTCATTAAATTATGTATAATTTAATTAAATTTCAAAACACATGATTTGGAAAATAAAAAGTGTTTCAGTGTTTAATTTGAAATTAAAAAGTGTTTTAATTCTTTAAAGTTCAAATGCCTGACCTCAGCCCATTCATCCCAAAGAGGTAGCCAGAGCCCAGCCTTTCTGTTTCTGCATTCAAAACTCCTAAGGGTGGTATTTAAACAGTTACCTCTTTACTACAAACATACAGACTTTTTAAGACTGATTTTGCTACATGTCAACTGCAAGATCAAACAAAGCATTCTGCTAGAAAGCTGGAGGGTAGATCATAAAGAGTGGGTGTGGATGAGAAAGATGCTAGGAAAATATGTCTATGCATGAAGGATCCCTTCCCTGGTTGGTCTGCTTCCAGTGTCTTCTTCCTTGACCCAGCAGTCTCCTGGATCCCTCTGCTTTCCTCGTGACCAACATGGTCCACTTGGGAGAAGAGATGAAGGCATTTCACCCTCTGCCCAAGCTACCGAGGCACACACACCGAGACGTGGGCACCAACACCCTCCTTTGTAGGTCAGAATACTGGTTCAAAACCAAAAAAGGCACGTCCAAGCATTTGTTTTCTTCCCTAGGCCCCCAGAGTGGAACAAAGGGGCTGTACCATCTGAAGGACCTGTGACCCACACCTGGGTATGCTGGAGGGGCTGCCAGCCACGCTAACAGCAGAGGGCTGCCTATCTTTCCTCTCAGCCGTCCCAGGCCCAGTGCCAACATGGCTCTGTGAATGGTTGTCTGGAAGCAAGAGGTGTGGCAAATCCCTTAGTTTCCAAGTTTTTCTTCCTGTGATATGAGAACACAGTACGGTGGAGGAGAACTGAATAAACGCTCACATCCTATTCCTGCGCTGCTCTCCCGCTCCCCCTTCCCTGCGGTCCCCCATCAACAGGGCCACACAGCTTAGAGCAACCTATAGCAAACTTCTCCAGCCATCTTTTCTCAGGCCCCTCATTTATGCTCAGTTGGTCTAGGGCAGGTGAACAGTTCTACACCAGACACAAAGTTGGTTCTGTTCCAGAAGAATGTGCTAGACCACTGCTGTAGAGGTTTTATTTGATGTAATTACAGTGGTATATAAAGGGTATGTGTGCTAAGTCACGTCTGACTCCTTGTAACCTCATAGGCTATAGCCCGCCAAGTTCTTCTGTTCATGGAGTTTGCCAGGCAAGAATACTAGAGTAGGTTGCCATTTCCTATCCCAGGGGATCTTCCCAACCCAGGGATAGAACCCACATCCCCTGTGTCTCCTGCATTGACAGGCGGATTCTTACAACCGTGCCACTTGGGAAGCCCCATATAAAGAATATACAAACACAAAATACATATAGTTGTATGTTAAGATCACTTTAAAAAGGTTTATTTTGCTAAGGCAAAATTGAGAACATTTTTGGTTTTATGATTTTTCCATAGCTGAGCTCATATCTAGGAGGCCCTAACTCAGTGTTCTTTAAACTTTTGACACAAGTACTCACTAAAAGAATTTGGAAAATGATTCACCTCAGTGCATGCTTCTAAGATGATATCTAACATCTTGCATCAGAAGTTTAAAGAGTATCAAAAGCATGTCATTTGCAACATATAGTAAATACTGACATTTTAAAATGTAACTATGTTTACATACACTTATGGCTGATTCATGTTGGTATATGGTAGAAACTAATACAATATTAAATTAAAAACAAAGTGTTTTTAAAAATTTTTTAATATAAATTTATTTATTTTAATTGGAGGTTAATTACTTTACAGTATTGTATTGGTTTTGCCATACATCAACATGAATCCGTCACATGTATACACGTGTTCCCCAACCTGAACCCCCCTCCCTCCTCCCTCCCCATAAAAAGATGTAGCTGTTTCGCATCTCTTTATTCACAGAGAATAGACTGGTGGCTGCCAGGAAGGGGGGTGGGGAGGTATGAGGTAGGAGAGGTTGGGGTTAGCAGATGCCAACTTTGACACACATAATGAGTAAACAAGGTCATATTATATAGCAGAGAATGGTATTCAATCTCCTATGATAAACCATTATCCAAAAGAATAGTTTTAAAAAGAACACACGCACACGACCGAATCACTCTGCTATAAGTACAAATTAACACAACATTGTGAATCAACAGTACTTCATACAAAATATTAAAACAAAAAATTAATTAAATGAAACTGCTTGATGACTCTCTTAAATATATCCAGTGTAATAAAATACCATAGAACTTTGATACCTACAGTCATTCATTTTTAAAATACATGAAATGACTACATGAAATACACGAAATACATGAAATGAGGGGTGGATGGGGGGTGTAGCAGAGAGATACAAGAGGGAGGGGATGTATGTATCTATATAGCTGATTCACACTGTTGCACAACAGAAACTAATACTACATTACAAATTAATCATACTCCAATTTAAAAAAATTTGACTACAAAAATAAGCATACAAAAATTCATGAAATGAGTTTATCAGTTGAAAATTTCACAGCAATCTTTCATTCTCCTTGTAGTTGCAATTCAATTTCATCTCCTCTGCAAAAATGTATCCCAAAGTAATGCTTTATGCTTGAAAGTATTTATTCATCACTCTATCTTACTTCGTGTTAGAAAAATAGAAAAAAAGTAAAATGTTCATTTCCCAGGACCATAAAGCTTGACATAGTAAAACTTATTTCTAAACCAAGTTATCATTACAATTACTAACAGCATGTTATTAGTATACCACATCAATGCTGATAAGTAATTATTAAATGTAAAAAGTACATTTTTATTGAAAAGTAATTCTTAATAAGATAAACAGGATAGTCTTGTTTTCTCCATGATTAACCTAGATCATACCCATTCAAGAATATTATTTTGTGTTAAAATGGAACAGTTTAGCAACAATTCTATCCTTATTTTTATTTGAATAGATTTTCTTCTTCACATTAAGCAGAGGTTTATATTATTCTGTTGTAAGGACATCACCAGTGTCCCAAAGAACTGCCAAGTTACATGTATACCTATAACTCTACAAGTAGTGACATATTATCTAAAAGTATTTCAA
>SJYA01009948.1:0-14219 GCA_006410615.1 Neotragus moschatus
TGCTGCGATTCATGGGGTCGCAAAGAGTCGGACACGACTGAGCGACTGAACTGAACTGAACTGAAGTCCAGGATGCCCAGATCTGTCCCAATCCATAAGGTGCCCTATATTTGCCAGCATGATTTGTTCCAGTTGAGAATGAGCTGGTTAATATTGCTCGTGGGCTTTCCCACGCAGTTCTGGCATGGTCAAAGGGACGTTATTTTGAGGAGAGCAGGCGGTAAGTGAAGAGCAGCAGGAATTTTGGAAATACAGCTTTTTAAAAAGAGTTGACTTGATAATGGGGAAGGGGTTGTATCCTGTATCTTCTTTTATTTGCTAATGGAATTTTGCTGAGTTCTTAGGAGGACACCTGAGATTCTGCACAGCTCAACTCATTCTCTATGGACTTTGGGAAAAGGAAGATAGAGCAGCCACAAGAGCCTGGACACTGGCTTCAAACAGAGGCCTGACTTTGACCTCAGTCTTGGGTTAGATCTATACAACCAGGGGGGCTTAAAACAACAGATACTTGTTGCCTCACTGTTCAAGATGCCAGAAGTCCGAAATCAAGGTGTCAGCAGAGTTGGTTGCTTCTGAAGGCTCTGAAGGATTGCCGGGTCTAGGCCTCTCTCTGAGCTTCTGGTTGTTGTTTTGTTCAGTTGCTAAGTCATGTTGGATGCTTTGTGACCCCATAAACTGCAGCAGGCCAGGCTCCTCTGTCCTCCGTTATCTCCCCGAGTTTCCTCAAATCCGTGTCCCTTGAATTGGTGATACCATCTAACCATCTCATCCTCTGTCACCCCCTTCTCCTCCTGCCCTCAATCTTTCCCAGCATCAGGGTCTTTTCCAGTGAGTCAGCTTATCTCATCAGGTGACCAAAGTATTGGAGCTTCAGCATGAGTCCTTTCAATGAATATTCAGGGTTGATTTCCTTTAGGATTGACTGGTTTGATCTCCCTGCAATTCAAGGAACTCTCAAGAACCTTCTCCAGCATCACAGTTTGAAAGCATCAGCTCTTTGACTTGCAGCCTTCTTAATGGCCCAACTCTTATATCTATGCCTGGCTGGAAGCCGCGGCTTTGGGGTGTTTGCTGGCAATCCTTGGCCTTCTTAGCTCCCAGCGGTGTCAGTCGGATAACTGCCCCCATCACCGTGCGCCCTGATTCCTGTGTGTCCCTCTGTGGCTTTACCTGGCCTTCTTCTAAAGGCCCTAGACCCTTGATTTAGTGCCCCCCCTAATCCACTAGGACTTCATTTAATCATATCTACAAAGATCCTGGGTCCAAATAAGGTCACATTCTGAGGTTCCAGGAGGACTTGAATTTTGAGAAGGTACTCTTCAACCTGGTTTAATTTCTCTTACTAGCTGTGTCTGTTTCTTATAGGGTAAGTGTTTTCACTTATAATATGTAAATCTTACACTGTCGGGTCATGTGAGTAAATGAAGTAAAGCAGCAAACTCAGCACAGTGCTGAGCATACAGTAAAGACCATAAGAGCTGTGTTACTAAGGTCAGATCCTGACTGTGCTGGGAGACTGTGGGCCTCTCTGAGCCTGTTTCCTACTTGATTAACAACTCCCTAAAGAAAGGGAAAATTTACTCTATTTTATTTGCATTGCTACATCTCAAGAGCTTCCCACAATACATGGTCAGTAGTGGGCACTGATTAAACTATCTTGGCATCTGTGGACTCTAACGTGCGAATGATGCCGCTGCTGCTAAGTCGCTTCAGTCGTGTCCGACTCTGTGCGACCCCAGAGACAGCAGCCCACCAGACTCCCCCATCCCTGGGATTCTCCAGGCAAGAACACTGGAGTGGGTTGCCATTTCCTTTTCCAATGCACGAAAGTGAAAAGTGAAAGTGAAGTCGCTCAGTCGTGTCCGACCGTCAGCGACCCCATGGACCGCAGCCTACCAGGCTCCTCCGTCCATGGGATTTTCCAGGCAAGAGTACTGGACAGGGGTGCCATTGATGGGTACCTCACAAAAGTGTTGGTGGGATGAGATGAGACAAAATTGTCTCTGCTTCTTTGTACTCAGAAAATGTCCATTTGCTCTTGTCCGTCTGTCTGTCTCTCTTTCTCTCTGTATTTTAAGACATAGACTGGTACAGAATATACACATTCTGAGAGGTGCCAACAGGGACTGTACTCATCGGTGAAAATCTCAAGACTTAGGGAAGGGACATCCTGAGCTCAGTTTAAGGCCTGGGTAGAATCTGGAGGATGGGAAGGAAAAAGGTAAGCCAACTTGACAAACTACCAAAATGATGTCCACTCAGTCTACAAATAGATCTTTATTTTACATCCAATGCTATTCCAGAAACCATGGATGTGGTTGGGAATACCAAGGTGATCCTCCTGTTCTCCTTGGTTCTTAAGTTCAGTAGACACGGATCTAAACAGATCTAAGCAGGTTAATATGAGGTTATAGGGCTCCACAGGGGCATTTCGCCAGGATAAAATTTTCTAGACATATGCAAATGTATAAAAATAACAGTGAATATTATACACCCAAGTAAAGGAATGAAGCATTGTTAATACAGTGGGAACTCTGTGTTCTTCTTCCAGTTGGCACCTCTCTGACAGGTGGAAAGTTGTTCACAAAGAAAAGCATAAAGTGAGGAGAAATGACTGGCCTAGGCTGCCACGTCCACCCTTCTGTAATGAAATAGGCAAGTATAGCCTTGTGTTGTCTGATGGTGTCGATCACTTTTCAAGCAAAGGAAACAGACTATTATTCTAAAGGCTTCATTCAGTGTGAATGACTCTTTGCTTCCTTCCCTGAATCCTATATCTAAGGTAGTCTTATTCTATTTAATAACAACGACACGAAAAATTTAGGATAAGGAAGCTCCAGTCGCTCCCATGCTACATGAAGCCTCCAACAGAGGGTCAAGCATCCTGCCCGGGGAATCCCTGAGAGGTGGCAGAATTAGCTTCTGCCGCGATATTTGCCTAAGCATCATACCACAACACTCCTCAAGCTTGTGAGAATGAATCCAGGGGACACAGAACACGAGGGAGTTGTGGGAACCCTACTCTTTGTTTGAGAAGAAACTTCCATCCTCTTTGGAAGCCAAGTTAAAGAGGTGAACTAAGAACATCACTTTTGAAGGCCAAGGGCATCTTACTTGCCAACTGGAGGTCACTGAACTGCAAAACTTCGAGGCCTTATCTGGTGCTATTATTAGAGAGGAGGGAAGCATGGTGTGGTGAGCAAAATGTTAAGGTGGCCCACTGGAAAAGACCCTGATGCTGGGAAAGACTGAAGGCAGGAGGAAAAGGGGATGACTGAGGATGAGGTTGTTGGATAGTATTGCCAACTCAATGGACTTGAGTTTGAGCAAGCTATGGGAGATGATGAAAGACAGGGGAGCCTTGCAGTCCATGGGGTCTCAAAGAGTCAGACATGACTTGGTGACTGAACAGCAACAGCTGAGATTCTCAGACCCCAGTGTACATACACCTCTTCCTAGTCTCCAGTGAGCACCGATCTAAGTCCTGATGTGAAGGGATTTTTCAGATATAATAAAGATCTTAAATCAGTTTTCATTAAGATGAGGAGGTTATCTGGAGCCTGGCCTAATCACAGCTGAGTTTAAGGGTCAACGGCAGAGAAAGCCAGAGATTCAGTGTGAGGGAGGTCGGGCACATACAAAGTTCTCCTTTGATGACTTGAAGATGGAGGAGGCACATGGACAGGAATTCAGGTGGCCTCTGAAAGGTGGAAGTAAGTCTGGTTGACAGTCAAAAAGAAAATGGGGACCTCAGTCCTACAACCACAACAAATTGAATTCTGCCAGGAGACTGGATTTGTTTGGAAGCAGATTTTCCCCTACAGCCTCCAGTGAGAACTCAGACTGGTCAACATCTCCATTTCAGTCTTAAGATAAACTAAGCAAAGAGCTTTAGATCCACAAAACTGTGAGAAAATAAATGGGTATTGTTTTAGGCTAGAATATTGTGGTAATTTTTATGTAGCTAGATTTTCAAGATCACTCTTTCCATGGTGGCTCAGTGGTGAAGGAGACCCAGATTCAGTTTCTGGATTGGGAAGATTCCCCTGGAGAAGGGAATGTTTCAGTTCAGTTCAGTTGCTCAGTAGTGTCCAACATTTGTGGCCCCATGGACTGAAACATGCCAGGCTTCCCTGTCCATCACCAGCTCCTGGAGCTTGCTCAAACTCGTGTCCATCAAGTCAGTGGTGCCATCCAACCACCTCATCCTCTGTCGCCCCCTTCTCCTCCTGCCCTCAATCTTTCCCAGCATCAGGGTCTTTTTCAATGGACCATCTTAAAATTCTGCTCACCACACCATGCTTTCCTCCTCTCCAATAGGCTGGATGGTTAAAAGCAGAAATTTATTTCTCACAGTCTGGAAACTGGGAAGTCCAAGACCAAGTTTTTGGCCTGTTTTTTCCTGGTGAGAGTTTTCTGCAGAAGGCCGTCTTTTTACTTTATCCTCACATGGTTGAGAGGGAGAGAAAGCAAGCTCTATGGTCACTTCTTATAAGGGCACTCGCTAATTGCATCACAAAGACACCATCCTCTTTACCTCATCACCTCATCTGATATCCTAATTACCTCTGGAAGGCCTCATCTCCTAATACTATCACTTTAGGAGTTAATGGTTCAACATAAAATTTTGAGGAGGACACAACATTCAGATCATCACAGGAGGGTTCTCAAAGAATGAAGATATGCCACCAAACGCCATAATCAAAGACCCTGTGGCCTCTGAGCCTAATGTCTTACAGATGAAAATAAACTGAAATCCTGGATGAGGGCAAGGGGCAAGCAGGCCTGTTGGGAGCTATCACTGTTCATGTCATCTTGAGGCCAGAGCTGCCTTGAACCTCAGGAGTTCCTGCTCACCAATCCCAGACCAGCCATTCAGGCCCGGATCAGCAGTCTGAGCCAAGGACATCTTCATCACCCGGGAGACTATTCGGCCTCTTCTGTGGGAGCACATTCCGAGGCCAGGGAACAGGCAGAGGTGGAGAGCTGGCACACAGAGACACTTCTCAGAAAGCAGCCTCAACGAAAGTCACAAAAGCCACGTTTGCCTCGGTCTAATATTTGCCATTCCTGGATTTCACGTCGGCTAGCAGTAGGGAGGAACCGTGGCCATGGACACAGCCTGGGGTGAGGGCTGCTTCTCACTCTTTATGGCTTTTCCAAGAAACCTGCAGGGTTCTGCAGACACAACGTGATTTGTCTTTGGAGTCTCTGTCTCTCTTGCTCTCTCTTCCCTCCTCCTCCCTCTCCCCACAGCACACAAAAAGATTTGAAAGAAGGCATGAACAAGTTAATATTCATGGAACCCTGACTGTGTTCTAGACATCATGTTGCTGTGTTAACTGATCTTCCTGATAATCCCACAAAAAAGTATATTACACCCATTGGGGGGAAAGAGTAGCTATGTTCAGAGATGCTGATGAAAATGTCCAGAATCATACTGGCCATAAGCAGTGAAATTGGATCAGAACTCCTGCCTAGCTGCCCTCAGATCCCTGCTCCAGCCACCTCGTCTTTTCAGCAGAAAGCTGAATTCAGGAAGCGGATTCTATCTGTGAGACAGTGGATCACCCTCCAGATAAGAACTCAGTATGAAACTCCTTTCTTCTTACTGCCCATCTAGGACTCAACCCACAGTGGCAGTCTAAAGGACAACTTGAGGGAAGGTGGGTGGGGACAATGTCTTATGTTTCATGATACCTTTAAACAAACATCTTCTGAGGTCCTAAGGATCACCTGTGAAATGAGTGAGGTTAAAGGACAAGAGATTCCGCTCAATCATTTTTACAAATATCGACAAATCTCCTGCCATTGCTTCAGTGCTAAACCTGAAAAAGATGACCAAGATCATCTTTACCCTTAGCCTAATAATGGTTTATGCTGTTACCAAGCTTTTAAAATATCGTACTCCCTTCTTACTTACTTTTCACAAGAATCCTGTTAGGAAGCCAGTAGTATATCCATTCTATAGACGAGTCAGTTGATTGTTCAAGATCCATAGTAAGGATAGACAGAGCAATGGCCAAAGTTCATCGACGTTGTACACTGTCCGTGGGTGCCCAGTCCACCCCAGCAGAGGGAGAGGCTCATCCTGGATAAGGCAGTTAAAGGGTCCATTATCGGAAGACAACCTAAGAACTTAAAACTGATGGGCAGTGGTCTATCGCAGCTCTAGTTCAACAAAGATAAATAGGGACGTAAAAATGGAAGCTCTGAGAAACTAGATCACCAGACCCCAGACACATGGTAAGTCAGGACTAGAAGCAGAATCCTATGAGGCATGGTTCGCTATTCTTTTTACTCTAGCACGATGCCTCTATGACCATAATGTTAATGATCCGGGTAGTAATTCTCATTTACTGGATATCCAGCATTTTTCACGCTCATCTTGTTGAGTCCTCAGGAGAACCCTGTGCAGCCCTGATTATCCTCATTTTCCAGGGGGGAGGAGAGGGAGAGAAACTTGTTTGTATGACAGAAGTGGGAAAGAGGGGGCCTGGGAATGGAACCCACATGTGAGCCCACGTTCTCAGCCATCGCAGTACATTGCTTCCCACGACTGCCTCAATCGAAAACCTTCTCTCGATGGTGTCAGCGATTCTGTGCTCTTGGTAAGCATTTGCTATGTTGAAGGAAACAGCCTAGCCATGCCATAAGCATTAACTCATGTTAGCCTCCTCATCCTGTCAGGCAGCAATTCTTAATTCTGTGAAAGAGAAACAAGTCAGCTAATAGAAGTCAAGGAACTTGCCAAAGGTCAAAGTGAGGTGGGACCACTGTTTCTTTGCCTGACTTCCAAGAAGCATCTTCTGTACTCTGGCCTCCCCAATGGCCACCTTGTGAATGTTACGAGTCGGGTAACAACCATTATTATGAATCAGAGCTGACTATAGCAGCAGCTCTGGTCACTGCAAATCATCTCAGTGGCTAAAAGATTAGAGAGGACCCAGAAGTAAAATTGTAAAAGTAATTTTTTTAATGCCATCAAACCGGTCAAAAGGGCTTCCCTGGTGGCTCAGTTGGTAGAGTCTGCCTGCAATACGGGAGACTTGGGTTCAATCCCTGGGTTGAGAAGATGCCCTGGAGAAGGAAATGGCAACCCACTCCAGTATTCTTGCCTGCAGAATCCCATGGACAGAGGAGCCCACTGGGCTTCAGTCCACACGGTCACAAAGGGTCAGACACGACTGAGTGACTAACACACAAACAGATTAAGAGGTTAAGAAATGGGAGGATAAGAAGAAGAAATATACAAGTCTATGGCAGTCATAAGACGGCCCTGGTGGCTCAGTGGTAAAGAAGCTGTTTGCAAGGCAGGAGACACCGGGGACTACGGTTCAGTTCCTGGATTGGGAAGATCCCTTGGAGAAAGGAATGGCAACCCGCTCCAGTATTCTTGCCTGGAGAATCCCTTGGACAGATGAGCCTGCAGTCCATGGGGTCTCAAAAAGTCAGACATGACTGAGGAACTAACACTTTCAATTTCTATCAAAAACATACAAAAGCCACAAATATCAGCATGCTGAGAGAGACAGATTTCTTCAATGAAAAATGGATTTGTAGCTTGAAAAACTTTGTACAATAATTGTATAAAATCAAATATATATATATATATATATATATATATATGAGCTCACACACATACATGTATGTTTTATCCTTATAGAGGATGCCAGATTTTTTTTTTTAACTCAGAGTAAAATTTAAATTTTCACCAGGTATTATACCACTTCTTGAGCTTTTCTGATGGTAGAATCGCTTCTTCCTTTTTTTTTTTCCTCAGAAAGCTGACTGATATTTATAACGGGTGAGCTTCTCTGTAAGACCTAGTTAGTAAATATTTTATGCTATGTGGCCATACCATCTATTTTGCAATTACTTAATTCTTTGTATGACACAAAAGCAGCCATGGGTGACTCCTGTGTGAATGGACACCGGCGGTTGCTATCCATAGGCAGAGACACCCTGGAAGGCAGCTCGGCACCGTCCTGCAAAGCAGAACAGGCGCGCACTTTGTCACTCAGGGTTCTGCTTCTAGAATCTGCTGTGCATCTGGAGACTCACGTAAGAACGCTCACAGCGGCCTTGTTTGTCATAACGAGAAAACTAGGAATGAATCAAGCTGGCAGAAGGGAGTGATAAATTGTGATACATTAGTACTATGGAAAACTGCACATCAGGGAAAATAAATGAACCACAACAGAACATCCACGTGGGTAAATACTAGAAGCATCACATTCCATTGAAAAATGGAGAGCAATTTCATTCTTATAAAACTCATAAATGAGCAAAATTAGATGGTGCACTGTTTGGGGACACGTATACACTTGGAAAAATTACCCCTCAAAAGACAAGGAAGTCATTAACACCAGTTTCACGGGAATATTTACATTTAAGAGGGAGGAAGGGGATATGGGAGGAGCACTGGGATGATGTGTAAATCACCAGTGGGATTTTGTTTGTTTTATTATCATGACTATGATTTTCACAAATATTACACATTTTCTTTTGTATGAAAAGTTACATGATGAAGCAAAAAATAAAAAAGATTGTGTTCTAATAAAACTATATTTACAAAAACTGGTGGTAAGGAGTGGGATTTAACCCGTGGGTCATAGAGTCCTGGCTCTGATACGGTGGGACATGTGTTTCCTAAAACACAGCTTATGTGATGCCACTGACTGTTTGCAAAGTGCTAGAGCAGACCATGCAGTTTATCTGGTTTCACCTGCTGCAAGCACCGGAACCTTGAATCTGTTAGTAAGGCAGAGCTCATGCAATGAAGATACTTGTCAAAATATCTGGTAGGATTCTATAACTGTTCTTGTCATTGTTTGGTCTCTAGGTCATGTCCAACTCTTTGCAATCCCATGACTGTAGCATCCTGGGCTCCTCTGTCCTTCATATCTCCTGGAGTTTCTTCAAATTCATGTCCCTTGAGTCAGTGATGCCATCCAACCATCTCATTCTCTGCCATCTCCTTCTCCTCCTGACTTCAGTTTTTTCCAGCATCAGGGTCTTTTCCAATGAGTCCGCTCTTCCCATCTGGTGGCCAACTAGAGCTTCAGCTTCAGCATGAGTCCTTCTAATGAAAATTCAGGACTGGTATCCTCCAGGATTGACTGATTTGATCTCCTTGAAGTCCAAAGGACTCTCAAGAGCCTTCTCCAACACCACATTTCGAAAGCATCAGTTCCCTGGCACTCAACCTTCTTTATGGTCCACCTCTCACATCCCTACATGACTACTGGAAAAAACATAGCTTTGACTACAAGCACCTTCGATTTTATAAAAATGATAGAATTGACTGTTAAAGATGATCCTACATCTTAGAAAGATAACTCTAAGGCATACTACTTTCATACAAAGTACAAAATAAATTCTGTTACTAGCTTCCAAAAAATAAATAACATGCAAAAAATTAAAGATGTCAAATACCAATAAATAAAAGTTAACAGATTAATAATAAAAATGCTAAATATGTAAGCACTTGAGGTATATCATTAGCACAGCAAAGGATTTCAAAACAGCCAACGTTTTGCTTAATGATAAAGCACCAGAAGTTTTGGTATTGACATCAAGAATAAAACCAAGCTACTATTTAATTTTATTCTTCATGTTCAGGACAGTCTAATAAGGCCTAAGCCAGAAATAAGGGCTGCAAATATTAAAAAAGATGTCATTATATAAGGATGATACAATTTAGTACTTTTAAAAATCCAAATAAATCAACCAAAATGGTGTTAGAATTCATGAGTTCAGGAGTGAAAGAGAAGATAAATATATAAAAATCAGTGGCATTTCTCCAAGCCATCAATTATGAGTTTTAAACATAAGAGAAACATAAGTAAAAAGCAGAATGGCAGTTCATTATAAAATATCAAGCAATAACTTTGACCAAAAGTATTGTGTATATTTATACATCTTTGATTGGAGAAGGCAATGGCACCCCACTCCAGTACTCTTGCCTGGAAAATCCCATGGACGGAGGAGCCTGGTAGGCTGCAGTCCATGGGGTCACTGAAAGTTGAAGTCATGACTCAGTGACTTCACTTTCACTTTTCACTTTCATGCATTGGAGAAGGAAATGACAACCCACTCCAGTGTTCTTGCCTGGAGAATCCCAGGGATGGCAGAGCCTGGTGGGCTGCCGTCTATGGGGTCACACAGAGTCGGACATGACTGAAGTGACTTAGCACCAGCAGCAGCATACATCTTTGATAGACTATTAATACAATTTGAATAAAAATCTCCCTTGTTTCCATGCAGGAACAGAAAAAAGATTAGAGATAACCACAAACCAGTCAATCCAAAAGGAGACCATCACTGAATATTCATTAGAAGGACTGATGTTGAAGCTGAAGCTCCAATACTTTGGCCACCTGATGGGAAGAGCTGACTCATTGGAAAAGATCATGATGCTGGGAAAGGGCAAGAGGAGAAGGGGGCGACAGAGGATGAGATGGTTGGATGGCATCACCGACTCGATGGTCATAAATCTGAGCAGACTCTGGGAGATAGTGGAGGACAGGGAGGCCTGATGTGCTGCAATCCATGGGGTCACAGAGTCAGACACGACTTCGCACCTGAATGACAGCAGTCACGGGCTCAGTGGGAAGTCTTTCTTCCCAGTGGTTGTCATACCATAGAGAATGGAAGTCATAAAATGGGCATTAATCCTGGTGGTGGCACTATCTGTGACAGAGAGAGAGCATTCTTGGGATGTCAAGGTAGGAACTGGTGCTGCAGAGTTAATTATTTGTCTGGTTTTTGTCCAGGGTTCTTAGCATTGAGCTTCTAAAACCCTTGTAATTTCCCAAGTGATAAAATTGTCTGTTTTACCATGGACCCTTTGGGCCACACCTTAACTTAAAATGATGAGATGACTCATGTTTGGCCTCTACATACTCCAAGATGAGGACTGGTCCCTGAAAAGACCGACCACATGATTAGAAGGCTGAGACTTTGAGCCAGCTTGACCTTCTAGAGAAGGAAAGGGAGCTGGAGAGTGAGTTCAGCCACGTGGCCATGATTTTATCAACCAGGCTGAAACAATGATGGTGGTTTAGTCGCTAAGTTGCGTCCAACTCTTGCAACACTGTGGAATGTAGCCCGCCAGGCTCCTCTGTCCATGGGATTCTCCAGGTGAGAATACTGGAGTGGGTTGCCATTTCCTTCTCCAGAGGATCTTCCCTACCCAGGAATCGAACCTAGACCTCCTGCATTGCAGGCAGATTCTTTACTGACTGAACTACAAGGAAAGTTCATAAGACTTCAGTATAAAGCTGGATAGTGACGCTTGTCGGAGCATCCTGGGTGGGGAAGAGATCTGTTGGGAGAGTGACAGGTCCTGATTCAATGGGGAGAAGGCACAGGAGCTTTGCATTCAGGACTCTCTTGGTCCCTGCCCTATTTACATTGTCATCTGGCTGTTCTGAACTCTGTCTTTATAATAAAATTGCTGTTATAAGTATTGCACCCTCTTGAGTTCTGTGAGTCATTCTAGGAAGCTCTGGAGCAAAGAGGAGTCACGGGAACCTCCACAATGTACCCTAGATTGAAGAATGCATGACTCTGTGATGTCAACCTGCCAATGAGTTGGCCAAAGGAAAATGTGCCCTCTGTGGTGCTGGGTGGTGGGAAGCCAATGTGCTGCCTGTATCTGGGGTTGCAGCAGCTGCCTGCCTGACTCACTGAGGATGGACCAAATGGAAAAAGACAAAGCTTTTTAGAGAAAGCCCCACCTCAGGATTTCCTCTTGGCTAGGGAATGACTCACTGCCCAAGGTTTAGGCCATTTCACTGATGTGTGTTCTGCTGCTTGGAGCAGAAAGCCTTAGGATGCAGTGAGAAAGCCAGGAAAGGAGACCCTGAGGCTTCCTGAGACTTCCAGAGACGAGAATCTCCCAATATATGTGGTCATTCGACTTCATCCTGGGAGAGAGTTTACTGGGAGGGAATTTACAATGTGTGTGCAATAGACAGGCTCATATTCTGTTTGGGAGAATATAAATTGAAAAGACCTCTTTAGAAAACTTTTTGGAAGTTTGTAGCAAGAGCCTTAAGTAAAGCAGTACACTTTGATGCAACTGTTCTACTTTTGACAATTTATCTTCAGGAAATAATTCTAAAAATGGAAAACGCTTTATGCCAGCAGATGTTTATTGCTATAATAATGAAAAATGGAAACAAATTAAATTTGCAACAAGCAGGGGGAATTTAAATCAATGATGGCACATACACTCTCCACTTGCAAAGATATTAGAAATGATGGTTATGAAGACTAAACTAGCAATGAGAAGTGCCTATAATTGAATATGAGAAAATGATGACATAAAATTATATACAGTATAATTACATCTTGAAAAGCAACAATTGTATGGGTAGAGACGGGCTCGAAGGAAATGCAATAGAACATGAATGATAGCTGGATTTGAATAGTGGGGTTATCAAGATTTTTGGGGGGAGTCTTCCGTGGTTCAGTGGTAAAGAATCTGCCTGCCAATGCCCGAGACACAGGTTCGATCCCTGATCTGAAAAGATCCCTCATGTCATGGGGGAACAAAGCCCCTGGACTACAACTACTGAGTCTGTGCTCTAGAGCCCAGGAGCTGCAGCTGCTGACGCCTGGGTCCCCCAGAGCCTGTGCTCTGCCACTACAGAAGCCCGTGCAACCAGGCGCCCTTGCATCACAACTAGGGAGTGGCCCCCCGGCCCTTGTTGCAACTGCAGAAAAGCCTGGGCAGCAACAAAGACCCAGCACACCCATAAATAAAAATATATACATTTTAAAAAAAAAATTTTTAACTTTCTACATTTCTATAAAATTTTATGTTTATAATTGCTGTTATTGTTCATTCCCCCAGTCGAGTCCAACTCTTTGTGACTCCATGGACAACAGCACACAGGACTTCCCTGCCATCATCATCTCCCAAATCTTGCTCAGACCCATGTCCATTGAGTCAGTGATGCCATCCAACAATCTTATCCTCTGTCATCCCCTTCTCCTCCTGCCTTCCAGCTTTCCCAGTGTCAGGGTGTTTTCCAATGAGTTGGCTCCTCTCATCAGGCGGCCAAAGTACTGGAGCTTCAGCTTCAGCATCAGTTTTCGCAATGAATATTCAGATTGATTTCCTTTAAGATTGACTGGTTTGATCTCCTTGCTGTCCAAGGGACTCTCAAGAGTCTTCACTACCACAGTTCAAAGGCATCAATTCTTTGGTGCGCATCCTTCTTGATGGTCCAACTCTCACATCCATACATGACTACTTTTATAATATATAATGTTTAAAAAGATCAGAGTAATTGTTTTTAAAAAAATGTAAAATGTGTTGTGTTAGGGTTCTCCAGGAAAACAGAATCAATAGGAGATAGACATTATGGGGAGAGAGATTTATTGCAAAGGTTTGTCTTGGGTGATGAAGGAGGATGAGCAGGCCCATAACCTGCTATATCTAAACTAATGGCCCAAGAGAGCCAGTGGTGTGGTTCCGGTCCACGTCCAAAAGCCTGGAGCCAGGAGTGGTGATGGTGTAAGTTCCAGTCCGAGTACAGTAGGCACTCAATGTCTCAGCTTGAAACCAAGCGGAGAGTGACTTCTCCCTTGCTCAGACTTTCTTCCATCCAGCCCTGCAGTGGATTGGATCAGGCCCACCCACATGGCAAAGGGCAATCTGCTCTACTCAGTCTATTGATTCAATGTTAATCTCATTCAGAAACGCCCTCCAGCACATGCCCAGAATAATGTTCAAGCAAATACCTGGACCCCGCTTGGCTCAGTCAAGTTGACTGTAAAATTAACCATCACCGCAGCCATGAAATTAAAAGATGATAGCTCCTTGGAAGAAAAGTTATGACCAACCTAGACAGCTTGTTAAAAAGTAGAGACATTACTTTGCAAACAAAGGTCTACCTAGTCAAAGTTATGGTTCTTCCAGTGGTCATGTATGAATACGAGAGTTGGACNTCTTCACCGCAGCCATGAAATTAAAAGATGATAGCTCCTTGGAAGAAAAGTTATGACCAAACTAGACAGCTTATTAAAAAGTAGAGACATTTACTTTGCAAACAAAGGTCTACCTAGTCAAAGTTATGGTTCTTCCAGTGATCATGTATGAATACGAGAGTTGGACTGTAAAGAAAGCTGAGTGTGTATATACACACATGCATCTCTTAATACAGCTTCCTCTGTGTGTGCCTTTATATCTATACAGGCCT